>QVTF01005945.1:0-12500 GCA_003573665.1 Oxygymnocypris stewartii | reverse complement strand
AAGCCTGACATGACATGACGTAAGAGTCCCAAAATCAGAAGTTTGTGCGTTTTATGTTTGTATCGAATTTGATCATAAGGCTTTTATGGCTCATATAGTCTGATATAGTAAGATTATGGAGGGAAAAAAAACAGCTCAGGTTTATTTTATATGCAATTTGCTGCAGAAGCTGATATTTCTATGATGAAATTCTGCTGCTTGTAATGTAAATCATATAACAGTTCAGCAGATACTGGCATAAAATGATCTAAATATCACTCTATATCACCAATAACATGTCTTCCTGATCATAATATATATGATTATGTCTCTACAAATGGGCGATTTTAACTGTGAAGGAGCTTAGTGGGTCCTTTAAAGACACTTCATCATAAACCAAGATCTGAGCCATGGTTAGATGACACTATTCGCTCTCTTAGGCAAATCTGTAGAAGATTTGAGCGAAAAAGGGAAGTCTCCAGGTCTCATTGCAAATGCCAAGAGACTCATTATCTCAATATCAGAAAGCTGTAAAAACAGTGAAATCAAGGTACTTCATTTAAATTATAAATAAGAACTGCCATAAGCCAAAAATCATTTTTAACAATATCAATGCCACTATCTATTTGCTCATGTACAGAAGTATCCTCGCGATCATATGATGTTTTTTTGTAAATAGGATAAATGGTTTAAGAATGGGGATGAATCCTGTTCTGTCAGACCCCCCCCCCTTAGTTACACTGCTGTTTTGAGTCATTTTACTCCAATTACTGAAAAATATTTGATGGATTTAGTGGCTCATCTTCAACTGATGTGATTCCCCATTTTTTCTTAAACAAATTCTGGACGTGGTGGGTCCATATAAATCGCTGCTTGGAAACCAGTACTATTCCAGATCTCCTAAAACATGCAATTGTTCAACCTCGTTCTAGCCATTTCTAATTTGTCATTCATTACAAAAATCCTGGAGAAAACTGTTCTTGACCAATTACAGACTTTTCTTGCTGATCATTCGATCTTTGAGTTTTTTTTCAGTCTGGTTTTAGAAAATAGCACTCCACTGAGACTGCACTGTTGAAGGTTTTTAATGATATACTACTAACGTGTGACTCGGGGAACTATGCTGTTCTTGTGCTTCTAGATCTTACTGCTGCATTTGATACTGTTAATCATGCTGTCCTTATTAATCGATTGGAACATTGTGCAGGTATTACAGGCAGTGAATTGGAGGGGTTTAATCTTATCTTACCAATATAACTTTTTCGGTTAAGATGGGAGACCTTACTTCTAGTAATGCTGTATTAACCTGTGATGTGCCCCAAGGATCCGTTTTGGCTCCTATCATTTTTTGTTTATATATGTTTCCACTTGGTTTAATTTTTAGAAAGTATGGGCTGTCGTTCCACTGTTATGCTGACGATACACAAGTTTATCTTCCTATAAAACAAATTCAGAAGGACTAGATGCTTTCCTGGCATGTTTGACAGATGTAAAGATTGGCGCTACACTTTCTAAATTTCAATGAGGAAAATTGTTTAATTGTTTTTGAACCCTCAGATTTCTTGACTGCTTCCGATCCAAACCTTGGTGGGTTATCCACACGTGTTCAGCATTGTGTGAAGGGTGTGGTATTTGATGAACGTTTGATAAGCAGATACATTTTGTGGTCAAGTCATCCTTTTTTTCAGTTGCGGCATTTGTCTAATGCTAAGACTATTCTTTCTTTTAAAGATTGAGAAAGTGGTTCATGCTTCTAACTTCTAGATTAGATTACTGTAACTCACTCTATGTTGGGATTAGTCAATCAGCTTTATCCTGATTACAATTGGTTCTGAATGCGGAAGCTAGACTTTTGACCGGGATTCATAAACGGGATCATATTACTCCGGTTTTACAGTCTTTACACTGGCTGCCAATGCGTTACAGAGTAGATTTGAAAATTGTACTTATTGTCTATAAGTCACTAAATGGTATGGCTCCTTCATATATCTCTGATTTATTGATTGAGCACAATGTAACCAGATCCCCCTTGGTGCAATAAAAATGGGCAAATCGTTCCAGAGTCTTGGCGCAATAAAAATGGGCAAATCGGAACGATTGGAACGATTTTCCCATTTTTATTGCGCCAAGACTAGAACATTTTGCCCATTTATATTGCGCCAAGACTTTGAAATGATTTGCCAATTTTTATTGCGCCAAGACTTTGAAATGATTTGCCCATTTTTATTGCGCCAAGACTCTGGAACGATTTGCCCATTTTTATTGCGCCAAGACTCTGGAACGATTTGCCCATTTTTATTGCGCCAAGACTATTTGCCCATTTTTATTAGAAGGGCTTCATCTGTGGTTATTTTTAAGTCTAGATTTTTAATTTAGACTTAAAAATAGCCACATGCAACAAAAACATAGGACAAGGATAAAAAAGTGCTTCAACCAGGATAAGACACTTTATCCTCATCCTATGTTTTTGTTGCATATTATGATGCATTACTGTTTATATTTCTTTTGCGTTATTGCCGTTTTTACTTATTCTATTGTAAAGCACATTGGTCAGCTTTGGTTGTAGTAAATAGTGCTATATAAATAATATTTCCAGATAATGCAGTGCAATGCTGATTGAGAGATGAGGAAACAAACGCTCCTCAGAAAGATGTGAGATGAAGATCATTCAGTGAAAGTAAAGCAAATGTTCCTCAGAAGATCCTGATGATCAGATTTGAGACTAAAACATGATTGATGGAGAATCAAGTGAAGCTGAGCTGCTTCAGTCCAGCAAGTGTTCATCTGGAGATATGACTGCAGTTATTCTGATGTTTACTTGATAAAATCAGTCAAGATTTGATACGAGAAGCAGCAGCTGAAGCTGGACGCTTGTACAATTACACTAAAAGAGCTTTTACTGGATAAAAAAAAACTCTTAACTATCAATCAGACAACATGTTTTGAAGAACATTGTGTGCATCAAGTATGAAATGAAGTGTGTGTGTTTTATGGCATCTGCTATCATCAGCTATTTCCTCGCTTTGTTTTGAAACGACAAGCAGCAAAGTGCAGAGGAACACACGGAGCTCGTATTGAAGGAGAAGTAATAGTTCTGCTGATAATGAATTCCATTATCCATCCGTCTGATTACATCTGAAGAGCGGCTTTACTCATGCAAATGAGGCCAGACGAGAGAAAGTCATACACATCCGTAACTCTAATGAAGCGTTTCATCAGCGTCTTCAGCCTTACGTCGCTTATTTATTATTCAGCCCAGCCCTTTATCTTCTGATATTAATAATCGCTCGGCGGCGAGATGATTTACTGAAGATTTCAGAGCGCATTTCTCCGGGGAGGATAGTGGGAGATTTGTCGATATCCACTCGTCTGGCTTTTCCATAGATATAGATATATGCCTATATTTCTCTGGATCACAAATTGATTTTATTTGCAACTGCTGACACACTCACACACACGCACACACACCCACTCACTCAAACATTCTCTCTCACATGCTCCTACACGGTCACACACTCGTTCACACTCACGCTCTCAAATGCTCTCACACACATACTCGCACACGCTCTCGCTCTCACATGCGCGCTCTCACACACGGTCAAGGTCACACTTACACACATACGCGCACTCACACACACGCGCTCTCACACACGGTCACACTCACACACACACACGCTCGCTCACACGCACGCTCTCTCACGCACACACACGCACATATACACAGTCAGTGGCGTGCACAAGGGGGGCGGGGGGGCTCGCTCGAGCCCCTTTGAGGTCCGACGCTAAAGTGCCCTTGCGGCCCGGTCTGTGGATATGAACGATACTATATGCAGTGTATGCTGTTTGCAAAGGGGACCATCCCAGGTAGGCTACATTCATAATCAAAGAAGTATATAAATATAAATAAGACAATAATTTTTTGTGCTTCTAAAAACAGACCAAAGCAACTGAGCTCCAGAAATAAGGTTTAAGATGAAGATCAGAACGCGACAGACACACGCTTCATTAGTGCTGGGAATATAACACTGACACTGACAACACTACAACACGCTTAAAAAAGACCAACAACAAGCTCCTAATGAACCCTTCACGTCTCTGTGTGTTATCTGATCACGAGCTGCTCTAATGCTTCATTCACGAGCGTTCACTCTGACGTCATACAGCAAAACATTCGCGCTCCGCGGTCCCGAACTGACTCAAATGATTCGCGCTCCGCGGTTCCGAACTGACCCAAATGATTCGCGCTCCGCGGTCCCGAACTGACTTAAATGATTCGCGCAAACGATTCGCGCTCCGCGGTCCCGAACTGACTCAAATGATTCACGCTCCGCGGTCCCGAACTGACTCAAATGATTCACGCTCCGCGGTCCCGAACTGACTCAAATGATTCGCGCTCCGCGGTCCCGAACTGACTCAAATGATTCACGCTCCGCGGTCCCAATCTGACTCAAATGATTCGCGCAAACGATTCGCGCTCCGCGGTCCCGAACTGACTCAAATGATTCGCGCAAACGATTCGCGCTCCGCGGTCCCGATCTGACTCAAATGATTCGCGCAAACGATTCGCGCTCCGCGGTTCCGAACTGACTCAAATGATTCGCGCTCCGCGGTTCCGAACTGACGCAAATGATTCGCGCTCCGCGGTTCCGAACTGACGCAAATGATTCGCGCAAATGATTCGCGCTCCGCGTCCCGATCTGACTCAAATGATTCGCGCAAACGATTCGCGCTCCGCGGTCCCGAACTGACGCAAATGATTCGCGCAAACGATTCGCGCTCCGCGGTCCCGATCTGACTCAAATGATTCGCGCAAATGATTCGCGCTCCGCGGTCCCGAACTGACGCAAATGATTCGCGCAAATGATTCGCGCTCCGCGGTCCCGATCTGACTCAAATGATTCGCTCAAATGATTCGCGCTCCGCGGTCCCGATCTGACTCAAATGATTCGCGCAAATGATTCGCGCTCCGCGGTCCCGATCTGACTCAAATGATTCGCTCAAATGATTCGCGCTCCGCGGTCCCGAACTGACGCAAATGATTCGCGCAAATGATTCGCGCTCCGCGGTCCCGATCTGACTCAAATGATTCGCGCAAATGATTCGCGCTCCGCGGTCCCGATCTGACTCAAATGATTCGCGCAAATGATTCGCGCTCCGCGGTCCCGATCTGACTCAAATGATTCGCTCAAATGATTCGCGCTCCGCGGTTCCGAACTGACGCAAATGATTCGCGCAAATGATTCGCGCTCCGCGGTTCCGAACTGACGCAAATGATTCGCGCAAATGATTCGCGCTCCGCGTCCCGAACTGACCCAAATGATTCGTGGTACCGATCACTAGCCTTGACTGAAAAACTTTAATACAGTTTCTTTAATAGGAATCCATCTATATAGTGTTTTATTTTTATATTTGTTCATGTAGTTTCTTGAATGCTCTGTACCTATTGTACCTGAAACTAAAACACGGTTTATTTTATTTGTATATTATGTGTATTTGTAATGTGTCTTTTTTCTCTTTTTTTTAACAACAACGATAAAATAATGACAACGATTTTTATCTTCACCCACTTTGGCCTAAATATCTGCCATCCTTTTTTATATTTTGCTACCTTAAAATGCTTTGTCTTTATAATAGGGAAATTAGTTTGGCTGTGATGCTCAAACAGCTTCAAAATAGAAAAACCAACATGACAAAGAATCATGAGCACGCCTGTATGTGTGTGTGTGTGTGGTGTGTGTTTGCAGCTCAGATGGTTGCTGGGTTGCAGAAGAATCATGACCCCCCCCCCCCCCCGGTCTGTGATAGTGCCCTCGTAATGCCATTTCGCCCCCCCCCCCTCCGGAGGCCTGTGAGCGCAGTCTCACACACACACACACACACCGTCATGAATCCGTCCAGCAGGCCTGAGTCTGGTTTGGGTGGAGCCTGCAGTCGCTCCATGGACCACTTCTCGATGATGGAGGACACCTGCGGACTCTCGGTGTTCAAGATGCGGAAACCGGTCATATTCACTCCGCTGAAGCGATACAGCTCCATGTCCAGAGCAAACAGGTCCTGTGGACAAACACACGTTTAGAATGACGACATCTGCTCATCAAGGCTGCATTTATTGGATCAAAAATACAGTAAAATAGTGAAATATTATTCTAAAGTAAAACATATGATTTCTATGTGAATATGTGTTAAACTGTAATTTATTTCTGTGATCAAATCTGTATTTTCATTATCATTACTCCAGTCTTCAGTCTCACATGATCTTCAGAAATCATAATAATATGCTGTTCAAGAAACATTTCTGATTATTATTTGGGGTCAGTAGTTTGATTCATCTGTGATGCATTAAATTGATAAAAAGTGGCAGTAAAGACATTTATAATGTTACACAAGATTTATATTTCTAATAAATGTTGTTCTTTAGAACTTTCTATTCATCTGTGAATACTGAAAAATAAAATGTATGACAGTTTCCAAAAAAATATTAATGTTTTCAACATTGATAATAATCAGAAATGTTTCTTGAGAGAGAAACTGATTCAGAACATTAACATGAATTAGATGACAAAAACAGCCACACAACACAAACATATGAATCTCTTGAGAATACTCCGTATTTGTGTTATTAAATATCTAAACGTCCCTAAAACAAGACCGTTTACTCAAGAAGCAAAGCAGGTTTCTGTTTAAACAACAATAAGCATATTATTCGTAGCATAAAAAAAGTGTATGTGTGTGAGAGTGGGCGTGTGTGTGTGAGAGAGGGCATGTGTATCTCTGTGTGTGAGAGGGAGAGTGTGTGTGTGTGTGTGTGTGTGTGAGAGAGAGAGAGAGAGAGGGCGTGGTGTGTATGTGAGAGAGGGTGTGTGTGTGTGTGTGAGCGAGAGAGGAGAGAGAGAGAGAGAGAGAGAGAGAGGGCGTGTGTGTGAGAGAGAGAGAGAGGGCGTGTGTGTGTGTGTGAGAGAGAGAGAGGGCGTGTGTGTGTGTGAGAGAGAGAGAGCATGTGTGTGTGTGTGCGTGTGAGAGAGGGAGAGCGTGTGTGTCTCTGTGTGAGAGAGGGAGAGCGTGTGTGTGTCTCTGTGTGTGTGAGAGAGAGGGAGTGTGTGTCTCTGTGTGTGAGAGGGAGTGTGTGTGTGTGTGTGTGTGTGTGCGTGTGAGAGAGGGAGAGCGTGTGTGTCTCTGTGTGAGAGAGGGAGAGCGTGTGTGTGTCTCTGTGTGTGTGAGAGAGAGGGAGTGTGTGTGTGTGAGAGGGAGTGTGTGTCTCTGTGTGTGAGAGGGAGTGTGTGTGTGGTGTGTGTGTGTGGTGTGTGTGAGAGAGAGAGGGCGTGGGTGTGTGGTGTGTGTGTGTGTGAGAGAGAGGGCATGTGGTGGTGTGTGAGAGAGAGAGGGCTGTGTGGTGTGGTGTGTGTGTGAGAGAGAGGGCATGTGTGTGTGTGTGGTGTGAGAGAGAGAGAGAGAAGAGAGAGCGGGCGTGTGTGTGTGTGTGAGAGAGAGAGGGCATGTGTGTGTGTGTGTGTGTGTGAGAGAGAGAGAGAGAGAAGAGAAAGCGGGCGTGTGTGTGTGTGTGTGTGTGTGAGAGAGAGAGAGGGCATGTGTGTGAGTGTGTGTGTGAGTGAGTGTATCTGTGTGTGTGTGTGTGTGTGAGAGTGTGTGTGCGTGTGTGTGAGTGAGGGTGTGTGTGCGTGTGTGTGAGTGAGAGAGAGTATGTGTGTGTGAGTGAGAGAGAGTATGTGTGTGTGTGTGTGAGAGAGGGTGTGTGTGTGTGTGTGTGAGAGAGGGCGTGTGTGTGTGTGTGTGTGAGTGAGTGTGTGAGAGAGGGCGTGTGTGTGTGTGTGTGTGTGTGTGTCTAACCAGAGTTGTAAAGATGTAATGGTAGTATTCCGTCACCATTCCCATCGAAAGAGCCTGTGGAAAAATAAATAACAACATGAATGGATCAATTTTAATAACACACACTTAAAAAAATTCTGGTCATTATTTTCATAAAAATCAAAACTTTTCCACAACGTTTTTTTTTTTTTTTATAAACATGATTTCAAATAATTACTATTTTAGATTATAATTCAATAAAGTACAACAAATGCATACTACACATATTACACAACACATATAAAACACAGAATATTACATGTGCAAAAATTAAATAACAAAATTAAACATAAGTGGGTCATCTTTCATCAGAATAACAAAACAGAAAATAGTGCATTCACCAGATTAGACATGTTCATGAGAATCAAGCGCATTTCTCACAAATAAAACTTTTATTATTATAATTATTTTGCTAACACTTATTTTAAGGTGCCCTTGTTAATACGTTACACTTACTATTATAATAACAATAAATCATGCATAATTACATGCAAGTAAATAAACCCTAATCATATAGTAAGTGCATTAATATTACTCCATACTTAAATGTATAATTACTATATTCTATAATTATTATAGTTTTTTTGTTTAATTCTAATTTTTGCCCAATAATTCTCATTTTAGATTCTCAAAACTGCAATATAGTCATTGATTATTAACTATAAAATCACCATAAATAAAATTCAGTACTAAACGGTTCTCTAAATAATTAATAATTTAAATAACGTATTGTATTTCTCACATTAAGTGATTAAATGTGCTTAATTATCACAGAACTCCTATTATTGTCTGGACGCATCACACAATTTCTAATTAATATTTCTGCATTTGCAAAAAAATATATTTAATATATTAATACATATCATTAATTTCTACCATAAACAAGACTTAATAATATTGAGCATTTGGGTGAAAATGTGCTTAATTACCACACAAATCTTGATGGGTTTTAATAAAACAATATATATATAATTAAAAAAATTGTATAACCTAATGACCCAAGCATTATTGTGAGATTCACCCACACATAACGAGCACAGATAACGAACTTTGCATATTTAATCAGTGAGAGACGCTTCATCAGCATCACTGTATCTTTAATCAGAGATCTTTAAGAGCCTCGCTTAATCACTTATCCATTCTGGTTTGAAGCCTTTGTAATATTAGAATTTCTAACACAGAGAGTTGGTGAAATATGATTTTATGAGACGAACGATATCATAATTCATATGAATGATCCGGCCGGAAGGAATCAGAGACGAGCGGTTTCCGAGGTCTAACGAGATCTCGTTAGTTTATCGGTCATTTCAGGACAATTACTGGAGATCAGATGGAGGCGTTCACAAGAAGTTCAACTCTTGAAAAGTTCTGAAGATTACATTTCCAATTTGATGTTGAAATAACTGTTTTTTTCTTATCAGATTAGTACAATAGGTTTGTATGTTACACCTAATGTTGTTTAATTTTTATTGCATTATTTCAGTTTCTAGTGACTTCTAGTGAGGTTTGGTGGTTGTATTGTTGTACACCCAAAGCGATTTACAATCGGGGGGGGGGGGGGGGGGTGTCTCCTCAACCACCACCAGTGTGCAGAATCCACTTGGATTATACGACGGCTGCCACAGGACAAGGCACCAGTGCGCTCACCACACACCAGCTACAGGTGGAGAGGAGAGAGAGAGAGAGTCATAGAGCCAATCAAGTGTATGCGCTCACCACACACCAGCTACAGGTGGAGAGAGAGAGAGAGAGTCATAGAGCCAATCAAGTGTATGCGCTCACCACACACCAGCTACAGGTGGAGAGGAGAGAGAGTCATAGAGCCAATCAAGTGTATGCGCTCACCACACACCAGCTACAGGTGGAGAGGAGAGAGAGTCATAGAGCCAATCAAGTGTATGCGCTCACCACACACCAGCTACAGGTGGAGAGGAGAGAGAGTCATAGAGACAATCAAGTGTATGCTCTCACCACACAGCTACAGGTGGAGAGGAGAGAGAGTCATAGAGCCAATCAAGTGTATGCGCTCACCACACACCAGCTACAGAGGGGAGAGGAGAGAGAGTCATAGAGCCAATCAAGTGTATGCGCTCACCACACACCAGCTACAGGTGGAGAGGAGAGAGAGTCATAGAGCCAATCAAGTGTATGCGCTCACCACACACCAGCTACAGGTGGAGAGAGAGAGAGAGTCATAGAGCCAATCAAGTGTATGCGCTCACCACACACCAGCTACAGGTGGAGAGGAGAGAGAGTCATAGAGCCAATCAAGTGTATGCTCACCACACACCAGCTACAGGTGGAGAGGAGAGAGAGTCATAGAGCCAATCAAGTGTATGCGCTCACCACACACCAGCTACAGGTGGAGAGGAGAGAGAGTCATAGAGCCAATCAAGTGTATGCGCTCACCACACACCAGCTACAGGTGGAGAGGAGAGAGAGTCATAGAGACAATCAAGTGTATGCGCTCACCACACACCAGCTACAGGTGGAGAGGAGAGAGAGTCATAGACAATCAAGTGTATGCGCTCACCACACACCAGCTACAGGTGGAGAGGAGAGAGAGTCATAGAGCCAATCAAGTGTATGCGCTCACCACACACCAGCTACAGGTGGAGAGGAGAGAGAGTCATAGGACAATCAAGTGTATGCGCTCACCACACACCAGCTACAGGTGGAGAGGAGAGAGAGTCATAGAGACAATCAAGTGTATGCTCTCACCACACACCAGCTACAGGTGGAGAGGAGAGAGAGAGTCATAGAGCCAATCAAGTGTATGCGCTCACCACACACCAGCTACAGGTGGAGAGGAGAGAGAGTCATAGAGCCAATCAAGTGTATGCTCACCACACACCAGCTACAGGTGGAGAGGAGAGAGAGTCATAGAGCCAATCAAGTGTATGCGCTCACCACACACCAGCTACAGGTGGAGAGGAGAGGGAGTCATAGAGCCAATCAAGTGTATGCGCTCACCACACACCAGCTACAGGTGGAGAGGAGAGAGAGTCATAGAGCCAATCAAGTGTATGCGCTCCACACACCAGCTACAGGTGGAGAGGAGAGAGAGTCATAGAGCCAATCAAGTGTATGCGCTCACCACACACCAGCTACAGGTGGAGAGAGGAGAGAGACATAGAGCCAATCAAGTGTATGCGCTCACCACACACCAGCTACAGGTGGAGAGGAGAGAGAGTCATAGAGCCAATCAAGTGTATGCGCTCACCACACACCAGCTACAGGTGGAGAGGAGAGAGAGTCATAGAGACAATCAAGTGTATGCGCTCACCACACACCAGCTACAGGTGGAGAGGAGAGAGAGTCATAGAGCCAATCAAGTGTATGCGCTCACCACACACCAGCTACAGGTGGAGAGGAGAGAGAGTCATAGAGCCAATCAAGTGTATGCGCTCACCACACACCAGCTACAGGTGGAGAGGAGAGAGAGAGTAGAGAGCCAATCAAGTGTATGCGCTCACCACACACCAGCTACAGGTGGAGAGGAGAGAGAGTCATAGAGCCAATCAAGTGTATGCGTCACCACACACCAGCTACAGGTGGGAGAGGAGAGAGAGTCATAGAGCCAATCAAGTGTATGCGCTCACCACACACCAGCTACAGGTGGAGAGGAGAGAGAGTCATAGAGCCAATCAAGTGTATGCGCTCACCACACACCAGCTACAGGTGGAGAGAGAGAGAGAGTCATAGAGCCAATCAAGTGTATGCGCTCACCACACACCAGCTACAGGTGGAGAGAGAGAGAGAGAGTCATAGAGCCAATCAAGTGTATGCGCTCACCACACACCAGCTACAGGTGGAGAGGAGAGAGAGTCATAGAGACAATCAAGTGTATGCGCTCACCACACACCAGCTACAGGTGAGAGAGAGAGAGAGAGTCATAGAGCCAATCAAGTGTATGCGCTCACCACACACCAGCTACAGGTGGAGAGGAGAGAGAGTCATAGAGCCAATCAAGTGTATGCGCTCACCACACACCAGCTACAGGTGGAGAGGAGAGAGAGTCATAGAGCCAATCAAGTGTATGCGCTCACCACACACCAGCTACAGGTGGAGAGGAGAGAGAGTCATAGAGACAATCAAGTGTATGCGCTCACCACACACCAGCTACAGGTGGAGAGGAGAGAGAGTCATAGAGCCAATCAAGTGTATGCGCTCACCACACACCAGCTACAGGTGGAGAGGAGAGAGAGTCATAGAGCCAATCAAGTGTATGCGCTCACCACACACCAGCTACAGGTGGAGAGGAGAGAGAGTCATAGAGCCAATCAAGTGTATGCGCTCACCACACACCAGCTACAGGTGGAGAGAGAGAGAGAGAGTCATAGAGCCAATCAAGTGTATGCGCTCACCACACACCAGCTACAGGTGGAGAGGAGAGAGAGTCATAGAGCCAATCAAGTGTATGCGCTCACCACACACCAGCTACAGGTGGAGAGGAGAGAGAGACATAGAGACAATCAAGTGTATGCGCTCACCACACACCAGCTACAGGTGGAGAGGAGAGAGAGTCATAGAGCCAATCAAGTGTATGCTCACCACACACCAGCTACAGGTGGAGAGGAGAGAGAGACATAGAGACAATCAAGTGTATGCTCTCACCACACACCAGCTACAGGTGAGAGAGAGAGAGAGAGACATAG
>QVTF01005944.1:2500-15059 GCA_003573665.1 Oxygymnocypris stewartii | reverse complement strand
AATATATTGTCCGAGAATATAAAACAAAACCAGCTCAATTTTAATCAGACTATATCTATGATTGTGTTAGTAAGATGATAGAAATGATGCAATGCGATGATGATTAAGAAATGAACATGATTGATGGAGAATCAAGTCAAGTGTTCATCTGGAGATATGACTGCAGTTATGATGACACTTTCTTGATCAAAATAGACATTTATGATACAGTAAGATTAATGTGATGGGTGTAATTCAGCACTACTGTAGTATTATCATCTGATTAAGCATCTTAAAACAAGCTAAATCTCTTATCAAGTCACCTTTGTGTATAAAGCGCTTTAATATTTTGTGTATATGACCTCGACAAAAATCTCAAAATGTTGAGGTCAGTCAGTAAATGATGTAAAGATCAAACGTGCCACAACTCTTTAATATTTGAGCCTCGGATGTAAACAGGTGACGAGCTCTGCACAGAATTCATTTTAAAGATATTTGTTTTACAAGCTCATTTAAGGTATTTATTAACTAACATGTCCTAAACTGAAGGTGATGGCAGGTATTTGGTCAGAATCCCGTGTTATAAGAGATGCTGTCCAGGTTATTAAAGACAATATTGGCTGATTAGAGCTAAAACGTTTGCCCTCAGCTCTCAAATATTACACTTCTTAGACATGGATTTTAAAGTTCAGAGAATATATGATCGGAGGAATCTCCCAGGTGACCGCTCTAGATCTCATAAGAGCGAGTCGTCTGTTTATATCTGTATGAACGGTCCTGCAGCGGATCAATTAAGGATCTTCTGGTCAGAAATGCCCAGATTTTAAGTCTCATTATGCTATAATATTGGCAAATCTTAGAGTTCTTGTTTTTGAAGCCGAATGATCACAGGCCTTATAAGTGTCTCAGTTTTTGACTGCGAAAAGCATTATTTGTGGATAACTTTGGCCATTTTCACTCAAAAACTGAGAAGGAAACCAAACCTGTGCTAATTCAAAGTCCAGTATTTGGTATTGTTGTGCACTAATTGATGCTTGGGTGATTAGTTGGATCAGGTGTTTAATTAGGCTTGCATCTAAATGCTGTAGCATAACATGAAAATAGCTACAGCACAAAAAAAAACACCTTACATGTCTATTATAATTTAATCTTTAGTGACCAAAGAAAACCTTCCAACATTTGTGCATGTGTTGTTTTTTTACAAATAACTTTTACTGAGAGCCAATAAAAAATAGCATTTCCCAGCATTACATGAAGCACAGTAACCGGTTCAGTTGGTGCCGGTGGAGCCGAAGCCTCCCGCTCCTCTCTTCGTCTCATCCAGCGTCTGAAAGCAGAACACATGATGTAAACACAGCGGAAGCGACTAACGAAGGAGTTAACGAGAGCAGCGTGTACCTGTAGCTCCTGCAGCTCCGGGTAACAGATTCTCTCACAGATCAGCTGAGCGATGCGCTCGCCTTTCTTCACTGCAAACAGAGCCCAGCGTTAAAGGGGTTCTTTCTCTTTGGAGAGTTACACGCTGTGCGTAGATAAGATCCCTGAAGTTACAAAGACTAAAGTCTCAAAGCCAAAGAGATATTCTTTTTCAAAGTTAAGACTCGTCCACGCTCATTTAAACACGCCGCAGGCGTTTACGTCACGATGTGGGAAGATTATGGACGAGCGTTTGGTGAAGCTAGGAGACAATCTGTGCTTCTGAATCAGCGACTGTTTTGATATTAGTTTAAGCATTTGCTATCAACTGTTCAAATGCTGAGTTTTGCGCGTCGTGTGTGTGAGAGAGAGAGGATCGCAGCGTCGTGTGTGTGAGAGAGAGAGGATCGCAGCGTCGTGTGTGTGAGAGAGAGAGGATCGCAGCGTCGTGTGTGTGAGAGAGAGAGGATCGCAGCGTCGTGTGTGTGTGTGTGAGAGAGAGAGGATCGCAGCGTCGTGTGTGAGAGAGAGAATCACAGCGCAGCGTCGTGTGTGAGAGAATCACAGAGCAGCGTCGTGTGTGAGAGAGAATCACAGCGCAGCGTCGTGTGTGTGAGAGAGGATCGCAGCGTCGTGTGTGTGAGAGAGAGAGAGGATCGCAGCGTCGTGTGTGTGTGAGAGAGAGAGGATCGCAGCGTCGTGTGTGTGTGAGAGAGAGAGGATCGCAGCGTCGTGTGTGTGTGAGAGGAATCACAGAGCAGCGTCGTGTGTGAGAGAGAGAATCACAGCGCAGCGTCGTGTGTGTGAGAGAGAGAGGATCGCAGCGTCGTGTGTGTGAGAGAGAGAGGATCGCAGCGTCGTGTGTGTGTGAGTGAGAGAGGATCGCAGCGTCGTGTGTGTGTGAAAGAGAGAGAGGATCGCAGCGTCGTGTGTGTGTGTGAGTGGAGAGAGGATCGCAGCGTCGTGTGTGTGTGTGAGTGAGAGAGGATCGCAGCGTCGTGTGTGTGTGAGAGAGGAGGATTGCAGCGTCGTGTGTGTGTGTGAGTGAGAGAGGATCGCAGCGTCGTGTGTGTGTGAGAGAGAGGATCGCAGCGTCGTGTGTGTGTGAGAGAGAGAGGATCGCAGCGTCGTGTGTGTGTGAGAGAGAATCACCAGCGCAGCGTCGTGTGTGTGAGAGAGGATCGCAGCGTTCGTGTGTGTGTGAAAGAGAGAGAGAGACACGGTCACACAACCGCGGCTTGTGTTTCAAACACATACGAGCTTCATCACCGTGTGTGTCATGTGACTGTCCCTCTCGGGCTTGAACTGATGATAAAAACTAAGGACATTATTAACCGTCTTTACTTTTGAAAGCTGAAGCTGGCGATTATGGAAAAAGATTTGAAAAATGTTTTTTGCACATTAAAGGATGTCTACATATCCTTTACACCAAATAATGATATTCGAAATTGCATCATATGATCCATTTAAAAAACACGTGTCGTGTAGAAATCACGCTCGCTCACCCTCCTGTTATTCCAAACCATTTGGTCATTTAGAGCAGTATTTGTCTTCATAAGCTCAGTTTGCATCTGAAGTAAATGTCTCTTTATGGATGTTTAGATACTTGTACTGAAAAATGAGGCGTTGTATAGTGCATGCAATATTTAATGCCATGCTCTGATTGAAGAGCTTTAGATTGCAGACGCATGATTCGGATCTGCGGTCTCACCCTTCAAACGGCTCTTGCTGAAGTTGAAGAGCACGACTCCCAGATTCCCCCGGTAGTCTTCATCCACCACGCCAGCTGTAGAGACACGATACATGGTGTGAGATCACAGCAAAACATCACAGGGTCATGTGAGTTGTGATCGACGTACCGCCAACATCGATGAAGTGCTTCACGGTGAGACCCGAGCGAGGAGCTGCAACACAAGAGTGTTAATGAGGAGAAACACACACAGATTCTGGACTGATGACACACTTCTGTAGCTCTCGCTCACCGACTCGGCCGTAGCATCCGTGTGGAACCGCGATCTGGATGTCCGTCTTGACCAGAGCATTGTCCATCGGTCCGATGCTGTAGTCATATGCACTGAAACACACACACACAACACACATCTGTGTGACCAGCTCACAAAGAATACAGAATAAATATGCATTAATCTAAACAGAAGCAGTGCAGCATGCATTTCATGGTGCATCACATGCACTAATGGATCCTGCAATTTAGACTCCTCTGCAGGTCAAAAGCACAAATACGCAGAATTAAGAAAGATGCATGATCGGCAGTGCGCCATGCGCAGAACACTGTCTAATCCGTTCATCAAGAGCACTGAAGCAGCAGTGAATTCTGGACTTTAAAGACTCTTCTGCAGGACGAAGAGCATAAAAAACGCCGAAGAGAGAAATATATACATAACCAGAGCAGCATGCATGTGCAGAACAGTGTATCTAAATCACAGTGCAACAACATGATGTTCAGAACAGCAGTGCGCAGAACACATCCGTTCATCTAAAGCAGCAATACTAGAATTGCACGCGTTATCTGCAGGACGAAGAGCATAAAAACGAGGAATTGTGCATGAATCTAACCACGTGCACAGCAGCATGCATGAGCACGCAGAACAGTTCATCGAGTGCACACTACTATATACTGCAGTGAAGAGGTTTTCCTACACGTTAAAAATCAGAAATAAAAAAAACTGAAGAGCGGGAAACACTGTAAACGGGTAACTGTTATTCTGCATGAATCTAAGCGTGCAGAACAGCATGCATGAGCAGAACACAGAGACAGCGTTGATCTGCCAGCGGCTCCGGGTCGAGTCACCTGTACAGGTCGAATCCCGGCTCGGTTCGATCCTCGGCTCGGTCGTGGCGTTTTC
The DNA here is from genome assembly GCA_003573665.1 of Oxygymnocypris stewartii. Taxonomy (NCBI): domain Eukaryota; kingdom Metazoa; phylum Chordata; class Actinopteri; order Cypriniformes; family Cyprinidae; genus Oxygymnocypris; species Oxygymnocypris stewartii. The sequence continues at coordinate 10,800 of QVTF01005944.1, read as the reverse complement.
TGTCAGCTTGGCGAATTTGAGCACCTTTAGTTCTTCGTGTCCGTTCACAGCATCGCTCTTGCATCTCTTCTGCGGAGAAACCGCGTCTGTAACTTCAGAGCAGGGCATTTTACTGGCGAGCGCGGCTGAGGCGAATGAATGAATAAAGCGCGCCAAAATGCTGAGGAAGCGCGGTTTATTTGAATTGACCCTACGGCGGGAAAGGGGTGGGTGCTGCGCAGTGTTGCCAAGTCCGCGGAATTTGACTTCACTGTTGCCGCGGGTTGAAACGACCCCAAAAACTCGATATTCAGCACCTGACATGCGAATATTATCAGGGAAACAACGCCAAAAAAGCATAGTTTACCCTCCGGAAAACACATTTACTCAGGGACCCCCTCGAAACGCGATTGGCATATTTTTGAATAACAAATGTGCGGGTTTTATGGCAAAAACCTGGCAACCCTGGAGCTGCGTGAACAAGAGGATGTGCAACGGTTCATTTCAATGACACTGGAGCATACATAAGGAGTTATGCATAAGCTTTATACATCATCTGAAAGCTGAATAAATCATATTTCTATTGCTGTATGGTTTGTTATGATCGGACAATATTTGAAAATCTGGAATATGAGGGTGCAAAAAAAATTATATTGAGAAAATCGTCTTTAAAGTTGTTCAAATTAAGTTCTTAGCAATGCATATTACTAATCAATAATTAAGTTTTGATATATTCACGATACAAAATATCTTCATGGAACATGATCCTAATATCCTAATGATTTTTGGCATAAAATAAAAATGTATAATTTTGACCCACAATGTATTGTTGTACAAATTTATCGGTGCTGTTATGACTGCTTTTGTGTTGCAGGGTCACGTGTTATTTCATAAAATTAAATTAGTCGTCATTATTAAACTAGAAGATCCCTTGTGACGTTTTTGTCACTGTTTATCAATGTAGCACATTATATAGCAGACTTATGGAGCAGTCTTAATGTACTAACCTTACATTCATTACCTTCTCATTATCAATGCAACTAGAAGTGATATCACATTTAAAGCAGTGGAGAATCACATTGTTATTCTGTTATTCATAACATAGCCAGCACGTTATGAATATAGAGTTAAATGAGGTGCTGAGGTAAAGTGTAGCGGCTGTGATATCACGGAGCGTCGCGCTGCTGTCCGTTATTAACGGTTATTTCGCTGTTCAGTCGTGATGTTAAAGAGCAGCTGACCTCCGACACCGCGTCCGAGACCAAATCCGTTCAAACCGCGAACAGCGGCCACAGAAACGCGCCAAATCAACATCTTCAACACTCCGCCATATTTGTTGTTGTTGTTTGCATTCTGGGAGTTGTAGTTTTTTGTGCGGTGTAGTTCTCTAACGGTCGGTCAGTCTGTTTGAACTCACCGTCCATCGCGTTCCGTTGATGTGAACGACCGTTAAACGGCGCGTCCTGAGGGAGAAACTCGACACGACGGCGGCGTCAGCGTTAAATACTCAGGTAAAATTAATGACTTATATAACCGTCACCCTGATCTGAAGACAAACGGCGAATATTCGCACAAACGTTTCCATTCACAGTTCGTTTGGAATCAACCGTTAAAAATACTAACGACAGTTTCTTTCAAAATACTATTAACTTACTGCTTTAAATCACAATCAATTATTAATCATAAATATCACATTAAAACAGTGACCAGTGTCATTCTGGGGTGTTTTTTCAACTACAATAACTTAAACGAGAATTTAGTTTAAAACTAGAAAACACGTTTAACGTTACTTTTGAGACATTTTTCAAAAATCGGTTTATTTACTGTGAGAATGTCCTTGAGAATGAATATAGCATGACATAATTCCACACAGTCTTTCCCAGTACCACAGAAATAGACATAGGATCAGCAATCATTAGTGTATGAACACACTGTACTTGATCCCTCAGTAAAGTGCTTTTAGACCTGCTGTGGTTGTTCCAGCAGAGGGCAGTATAGAGTCACAGTGCATACTGTGTAGTGCACACTGAATAGTCTTCATCACAGTGTACATGTTTAAATCATGCTCTTTATATCTCATGATGTGGCGTGTTAAATTCACTCAGTGGCTTTTATTCAGAATGCTTCATGTTGTTTTATGTACAAATATATTTAGGTGTTTTTTGAAGAATATAAAGATTAAAAATCTAAATTAATTGGAAATTGAAATCAACATTATAAATGTATATACTGTCACTTTTTTCAATTTAATGCATCCTTGCTAAATAAAAGGATTAATTTCTTCTTTAAAAAAAATCATATACCATACTTTTAAATGGTAGTGTATCACAGTTTTCACAAATATATTAAGCAGCAGCAAAAGCAGTTTTCAGCATTGATCATAAGAAAACTTTCTATTGGCAGTCTGATCAAATAATAAATACAGATCATGGGTTCATTCTTCATGTACAATATGCATGAGTGGTATGCTGTTGAACACGAACACGTGTGTGTGAGTGAGTGTGCGTGTGTATGTGTGTGTGTGTGTGTGTGTGTGTGTGTGTGTGAGTGAGTGAGTGAGTGTGTGTTGTGTGTGTGTGTGCGCATGTATGTGAGTGAGTGTGTGTGTGCGTGTGCATGCGTGTGTGTGTGTGTGTGAGTGTGTACATGCGTGTATGTGTGTGCGCGCGTGTGTGTGAGTGCGCACGTGTGTGTGTGTGCGCGCGCGTGTGTGTGTGTGTGTGTGTGTGTTTTGTTCTTCAGGAGTAGAAGGTCAGCACACTCTGATGGTTTCCTCGTATCAGGACGGTCGGCGGAAGATTTTTGGTGAGCGCATCTAGCCAGGCCATGTACAGATGATCAGAGACGGAGCCTTTACGAGCTATGGGCATGCTCCTGTAACACACACACACACACACACGTGAGTCACATGATCACACACACTCACACACACACACACACACGTGAGTCACATGATCACACACACACACACACACGCGCGTGAGTCACATGATCACACACACATTCACACACACACACACGTGAGTCACATGATCACACACACACACACACGTGTCACATGATCACACACACACACACACATGAGTCACATGATCACGCACACACACACACACGTGAGTCACATGATCACACACACACACACACACGTAGTCACATGATCACACACACACGTGAGTCACATGATCATGCACTGACACACACACACGTAGTCACATGATCACACACACACACACGTGAGTCACATGATCATGCACTGACACACACACACACACACACGTGAGTCACATGATCATGCACTGACACACACACACACGTAGTCACATGATCACACACACACACGTGAGTCACATGATCATGCACTGACACACACACACACACACACACACGTGAGTCACATGATCATGCACTGACACACACACACACGTGAGTCACATGATCATGCACTGACACACACACACACACACGTAGTCACATGATCACACACACACACGTGAGTCACATGATCATGCACTGACACACACACACACACGTGAGTCACATGATCATGCACTGACACACACACACACTGATGAGGGTTACTCACACCAGGACGAGTTTGGCTGCTCTGGAGCTCTCCTGAAGAAGTTCATTGAGACGCACCTGCAGCATCGTCTGTGGAGAGTACAGCACACACTCGTGATTGATCGTTCCAGTTTAGTCCTTTAGTTCACTTAAAAACATCACCAGCCAAACTGCTGGAATAATTATGATTTTTTTGTTTTTGACAGAGTCTCTTCTGTTCACCACGGCTGCATTTATTTGATCAAAATACAGTAAAAATATGAAATATTATTACAGTTTAAATCAGCTGTTTTCTATGTGAATATGTGTTAAAGTAATTTATTTCTGTATTTTCAGCATCATTACTGCAGTCTTCAGTGTCACATGATCTTCAGAAATCATAATAATACGCTGCTCAAGAAACATTTATGATTATTATCAATGTTGAAAACAGTCGTGCTGCAGAATATTTGTGTGGAAACAGATACATTGTATTTGTCAGGTTCAAAAGAACAGTGTTTATTTGAAATATTAATATTTTGTGTATATTTAATATTAATATTCTGTATTTTGATCAAATAAATGCAGCCGTGTTGAGCAGAAGAGACTCTTTCAGAAACACTAAAGAATCTTAATTATTCCAAACTTTTTGACAAGCACTGCATTAACACAATGATTAGCTGCTGTGGCAGCTTTGTTTCTCCATTTGAATGAACAGTCACACACTCCTCTCTCTTGTGCAAGGGGTTGTGGGTAATGTTAGTCACTAATGCGGGTCTCTGGGATTCTACCTTCTCCTCAAATACGTCCAGCTCGGCGTCTGTGATCTTCCAGGGATGTTCTTTCCTCAGAGCTTCAGCCTGCGACGTCTCCTTTGAACCCTCGTGCATCCGGAACGGCTCGATCATGTCCTCGAACAGTTTCCAGCTAACACACAGACATACACACACACGCACAGAGACACAACACACCACACACACACACACACACACACACACACACACACACACACACACACACAGAGACACATACACACACACACACACAGAGACACATACACACACACACACAGAGACAACACACACACACAGAGAGACACACACACACACACACACACACACAGAGAACACAACACAACACCACACACACAGAGACACATACACAAACACACAACACACCACACACACACAGAGAACACACACACACACAGACATACACACACACACACATACACACACACACACACACACAGAGAGACAGACACACACACGACACACACACACACAGGACAGACAACACACAGAGACACACAGAGTGAGAGAGTGCATTGGGAGCGTGTGGGGTGTGTCAGTGAATGAGGGTTCATTGTGTGTGTGTGTGTTTCTTCTCACCTCTCTGTGCTCGGTCTGACGTGGATGTCTGTGATCACTTTGACGTCGGCACATTTGATCCTGAACTTCTTCAGGAGTTCCTGCATTCTGACGGAGAAACACACACGGGTCACTAGCAGTGCTGGGAAGGAAACTTAATAATTATAGGTTTTAGATCACATTTTAGTTACCATATTAAATCTGCTATAACTATTTCAGTTACTTTATTAATTTATTAATGTTTTACATAAACTCAAATAGGAAATACAATCAGCATGTCCTGAAAAAATGCTATCTTATATTTAAAAACACTCAATGCAATCTGAGAAAGAATTCAATTAAATCTGTAAGTGTGAAAATATTCCTTTTAATATTTTCATATCTGTAATTGAATTACACATGTTATTAGTAAGTGATTACAGTCTGTAATTGTGTCTCTAGTCAGCGTCCATCAGCAGGTGCTAGAGTCTGTTTCTGAGTGTATTCTGACATACTCCTCTCGGTCCTGTTCGATGCGCTCAGGCTGGCCGGCGATGAAGATCCTGAGCTTGCAGTCGCTCCACTTCTTCCTCGTGGTCAGAATATAAGGCAGGAGAAGCGTGAGACCTGCAGAACAACGAGACCCGTCAGCATCACGACGCTTCAGACCTGACAGAAGAGAAGAACACGGCCGTGCTCACCTCCGTCATCGAACAGCCACCAGACGTCGATCGTCCCTTTGTCCTGTTTCTTCTTGAACTGACTGCTGGCCTCCACCAGACGCTGGTTCATCTTGGCCAGATCCGCTGTGTGAGGAAGATCCGGAGAAACTGAGGACGACAGAAAGCTCTGAGCTCTTCTGGACCAACAGGTGACGCTTCAGATCCAAATCCAGACTGTGTCTAGTGTCAATGTCTTTCAATACGACGGCAAAGCTAATGTGAGTCTGGATTTATTGACGCCGAAGTCAATCATTTAATTGCAATATTAAATCGAGTAGCATCTGCACTCACATTATGTCTATCAGAACTAAATTCACTTTCTAAACCATGTTTTAAAGGATTTTAACGATGTCCAAGTGTTCATTTCGATTAATATATTTATTGTCTTATATTGTTGAAATCTAGAAAACTTCATATTGAGGAATGTTTTGTTAAAAAAAGTGTCTTTTAATTCTATTCTTCAATAAAACCATTTAAAAGATAGCTTCAAAAAACAATAATGTTTACTGAAAAAAATTAAAAAGACAAATCTCACTATTACTGTTAACTAAGACCATTAAAACAATATTTTTGATCCTTGAAATGAAATAAAAATTTCCTGAAAAAAATATCTAAAGAGCTTTAAAAATATATTTCAGCTAGTTGTCAAGGAAAGATGTCTTATTTTAATTTAGTTTAAATTGATTTGCTAAAATGACTGAACTTTACAGACACATATACACAATTAATAAGACTATAGAAATTAAAAAAGCTTTAAATGCAATCTAAATTAAAAAATAATTCAGACTTTTAGTAAAAACTATAATAGTATCTCCGTGGCTAGCGTGCGTTGTGTTTGTTTAAAATAAATTGCACTTGTTTTGACATTTAGTTGTTTAATGTAAATCCATGTGTCGTTAATTAAGTGTCCAGATATGTTTATAGCCACTGTGTGCTTTATTAGACCGCCGTGATTAGAGACATCAGCACAAAAGACCAGCTAATGAGTGTTTGAGTCGTTAGTGATCCGAGCGCCTGCTGAATGACATATGACCCAATGATTGAATCTGTTGAGAAGAGGTCATTAAGTTTGAGCTCATTAAGACGAGACGCGGAGCCTAACCCAGGCCAGAGTGCTCCGTGAGACCTGACTATTAGATTATAACCGCTCAGACGGTTTTACTGAGGCACGTTTAATCAGCTTGTATTAGCCCGATGGATGCACTCGCAGAACGTCTTCGAGTAGGATTCATGTAATGCATTAAAGACGTTCAGAAGAGAAGGAGAACGAGCGGACGTACTTTTGCTACTCAGCTCTTTTTTGGAGTTTTTCTTGGACCTGTTGAAGAACCATTTTCCTCCGTGTGGCTGAAAGTCATCCTCCTCCATCTCCAGCGCCTGCTGCTCCATGATCATACGCTCCATTTCCTCTGACAATCACACAATATTACATATTCATAATTTAGCACTGCGTCAGTGTCTCAGCGATGGATGCTCTGCGGTGAATGGGTGCCGTCAGAATGAGAGTCTGATAAAACATCACACACACCGCTCCAGTCCATCAGTCAACATCTGGACAAGACGAAAGCTTAAACTAATCCAGCTTTAAGACGTTTTAACTAAAGTATCCCATCATTAATTTCACTGTCATCGATAATGCAAGACTAGACAGATATTAGCGTAAACAAACAATGGCTAGCATATCGTCCGAAAAGCCCCCCAAAAAAGAAAACCTGACAGTGGACGCATCTGGATTGCGTAAGCATAAAGAAAACTGAGGTAAAATACTATTTACTTGACCTTTTTTCACTCTGCTGTGGTAATCCCTCGAGAAAACATCATAGCCATAGCGCCACAAACATTCCCTCCTTTGTAAAACATAGGATGGTTCGTCACGATACGATATCGAGTCTCATACCCAGCGATAACTACGTCAGTTACTCGTTACAGCTTGTTTGGAAGCAAGGCGCTTCTGTGCTCCTATTGGCCAGTGTCCCCCCATTAAAGGGGTCATCGAATGCCCATTGTCCACAAGTTGATATGAATCTTTAGGGTCTTAATGAAAAGTCTATATCATACTTTGGTTAAAATTTCCAATGTTAGTGTAAAACAACACCGTTTTACCCTGTTAGAAACAGCTCTGATCACGGCGAGCCGTTTCGGTGCATGTCGCTTTAAATGCTAATGAGCTCTGCTGACTCCGCCCCTCTCTTCCGAGAGACTTTAGCTGCATTCATCGGGAAACTTGCACATTATTAGGAAAGGCATTCATAAAATAACCTTATACTCACTTCTTCTGTAGATGAAGCTGGATCACGAATGATTTGCGCGAACATAGATGCACTTATGTAGATCGGGATCGACGCATTCCCTTCAAAAACAATCGTAATCCACTGCGTCTTCAGCAGCTCAGATGTCAGTTGTAGTCCACTATGACACACTACACGAGATGAAAACTTTCCTGTAGCTCAACTGGTAGAGCATGGCGCTAGCAACGCCAAGATCATGGTTCGGTTCCCAGGGAAAGCAAGACCTGATAAAAATGTAGAAACTGTAACTTGAATGCAATGTAAGTCGCTTTGGATAAAAGCGTCTGCTAAATGCATAAATGTAAATGTAAATGTAAATGAAACGATTGAAACATGCGTCCCTGAAGCCTATTGTTGTTTACGAATCCCAACAACACCCTACGTCAAGCACATCGTGCCAAAATAGTGCAGTCCGAACCAGG
>QVTF01005943.1:0-28124 GCA_003573665.1 Oxygymnocypris stewartii | reverse complement strand
AGTGATTTTTACTTTGGCATAGTAACATTTCCTATACCCGATGGATATCACTGAAATTGGTGCCCTGAGAAATCACACCTGTCTCTGTGACAGACCTACACTCCGTAAACAGCAAAATAGAGTTAGATGAGCGACCAAGGACTTCAGCAAAACCAGAAAATTACTCCATCCAAGTAGAGCCCACTTTTCACAATCTCATTAAAAATCCAGTTTCACTTAGAAATATAGCAGATTATGGAGGTAAAATAGAGTGCCAGTTTAATGGCTTTAACAATATATGAAGCTGCTGCGGGTGACACAGGTGGTACCTGCCTTGAGGTGAGTGTGTACAACCAGCCACATGGTCTCTATACGTGCATATATGCTTGTGTGCATGCATGTGTGTGTGTGTGTGTGTGTGTGTGTGTGTGTGTGTGTGTGTGTGTGTGTGTGTGTGTGTGTGTTGTTAACCATAATGAAATGCACGCACACACACACATCATAGCATGTGTGCTTGGAAGTGGGTGTAATGTATGCAAATGTGTGTTTTATAATTTCAGTGATGAGAATTTGATACTCTAACAGTATAAGCATTGAACTGTGGGGACTATGTCTTTAATATATTCCATATTTCGTTCAGTTTCTTCATATCATGGAGGCTACAGTAAAATGAGCAGGGATGGTTCCGCAGGCCATACACAGTATTTACACTCAAACACATTCCCAAAAAGCAGAAATATTGCTCCCCATGTTTCATGTTATTGATAGCTGGCATTTTCTGTTATTTGCTTAACATTTTACAACCTGAAATGCATGGTACATATTCTGCATCATGTATTTTAAAGCAAGATGTTAAATCGGCTTGTATAAAACATGAACTGATACCAGTTAAATACTATGCAGAGGAATTAAAGCTTTTCTTGAGCTAAATGGAATAATTATCAGTGGGTTCAGTTTATCTGATCATGATCAGTGTATTTTGATTATTAATAAACTGATTCTATTTAAAAGACCAACATGTTGTTCGTTTGGATAGACGTTGAAACATTTATTAACGTATTAACAGCATATGCACATCTTTATATATGTAAAATGTTTATGAATCGGTTGAAGTTCATATCATATTTATTAAATATAAAACATTAGTTGCTTCTATAATTATAATACATAAGAACTTTTACTGAAACAAGTGTCATTTGTATCCCTTTTACCATCATATTTATCCTTAAATATAATGTAAAGTAACTAACCATAAACGGTTTAAAACTAACCATTTTAAAAGGTTTGTCTTAATGGTATCATCATCCTTTCGCTCTCTTTTTGAATCATATAATCCAATGTTTTTTTGTTATATTTGTCAGTAAGGTATAATCAAAAACTGTCAACCTTTATACCTGGGTTTGTAAAGTAAACATGTGATGATAGAAAGTGGATATTCATTAAATTATTAGCAAATAATCATCTTTGCAAGAAGCACCTTGCACTTGTATAAAGATTGAGCACAAAGCTTGAAATTGAATTGTAAAACTGTCAATCCCATTACTGTCGACCCTATAGTACATTAGCATAATTTAATCACAGCATATATTAAAATGCATCAATTTAACTTGAGGTTGCACAATGTAGTTTATTGACTTAAACAGATTAGCCTGATAAAATATGTACTTTTATGTATAGCCAATTATTTATTTGGATACATTTCCTATAATCACATTGTCGTATGATGTCATTCTACGAGCTAAGGTTAAAGTGTGGCAGAAGTAAAAACCGAGCAAAGCTGCTGAAAGTGACGGAAGGAGCATAGAGAGGCGCATTTACTTGCCCAGACTGTTGTGTTTGAATGGGTGATCTATATCAGAGAGTGACATAGTATATTAATCTAGAGGGGGCGGCTGCCAGGGCAAGGGCATATCTCTTCTCATTGATATGTTTGCTGCAGCTCAGTAATCAATCGCAGAGAGCACTCAGGCTGCAGATTGGCTGCTGCTGACTAAATGGCAATGTACCATAATTACAAAATCTGATGGATAAATTTCATACGCTTGAGAGTCAGCTGTGTGTACTGTGCATGTTCAGAAAGGCTGGTGTGTTTTAAAATGTTTTTTTTTAATGCATATGAATGTCTTACATACATGTCTTGTTTATGTTTTTTTTTTCACATTCTGTGTTTAAAGGAACAGTTCACCCCACAAAAAAAGTTTGCTGAAAATGTACTAATATTCAGGCCATTCAAGATGTAGATTAATTTATTTCTTCATCAGAACCGATTCAGAGAAATGTAACATTACATTAGTTGCTCACCAATGGATCCTCTGCGGTGAATGGGTGCCATCCGAATGAGAGTTCAAACAGCTGAGAAAAAACATTATAATAACATTACAATAATTAAAAGTTAAAAACAACTCCAGTGCATCGGTTAACATCTTGTGACGCCAAAGCTGTCTGTCTGTAAGAAACAAATACATAAATAAGACGTTTTATCATTAAATAGATGGTTGGGACAAAAATCAATTTTTGCACATATCTAGCCTCGTATCTATGGGTTTTCATAGATGGTAAGTTGGTTTGGTATCTCACGGAGTACGGAGACAAACTTAGTAGGCGAGGAGCTCCGGTTCGAATCCCGTGTAATCACGGTTCGACAAAGCAGTTCAAATCTGCATATAAGGCAGTTGAAATGGCACGGTTGCTCACAAATACTTTTTATTACGTTTTGCATTTGTTAACACTATCGGGTAGGTTTAGGTTTGAGATTAGTGTAGGCATAATATAGCATTACTTTTAGGGACAGACCCCAGATATTTGAATTCTGAACCGCCGCAATACATTTCTGTAGCATGTAAAAAAGAAATTGCCAGGGTTCACGTATTAACCAGTTTTTAGTGCCACTCATGGGACATTTCTCTTTGAAACTGCAGCGAAACGTGCAGTAAGGTACATGAAATGGTGTCGCACAGAAAGTGCAAAGAGGTATGTATTTTATGAGACCAGGTTGTTTTATTTGGCCTGTTTCACTTGTAAACACTGCTTGATCTGTGCATATGTATCTCCTTGATTCAGATGGAACACTTGTTTCACTGCAAAATAATAATATAGAAGCCTCATATTTTAGTCAGAAACGGGGGTTAGAATAAAAACAAATTGTTTTAATGATGATTTGTTTATCATAAACATGCAGCTTTTCACTTCATAGGATTATATTATTAATGCACTGGAGTTGTAACCTTTTAACTTGTGAATTATTATGATGTTTTATCAGCTGTTTGAACTCTCATTCTGATAGGCACCATTCACTGCCGATGATCAAATGGTGAGGCAATTGATGCAATGCAAATTTATCCAAATCTATTCTGATGAAGAAACAACTCATCTACACCACGGGTGGCCTGAGATGGAGTATACAGCAAATTTAAATTTTTGAGTAAATTGTTCCTTTAATCTGAAATAATATAAAAGCTCAGAACACAACATGATCATCAAATTATCAGATTAATCAAAATAAACAAACATGCCAGCCAGACAGCAATGAGCAGACAAACAAACAAACACGCCAGCCAGAGATTTTGTTTCATGTGTTCAGTTTCTCTTTCTGCAGCTCTGAGCTGAGCTACCCCCGGCCCAACTGTGAAATTTGATTGTGCCAAAATCAGACTCCTCATAACTGTATATTAAACATTCAATATCTTCTGATTGGCTGTGATTGTATCACGTTGTAGAGCAGTTGTGCATTCAGTATTGCAAATGACTTGCCTCTGGAAACGTTGTGAATGCTCATGTCTTCTGTGAGTTCTTAACTAGATCATTAAAAATAAAGAAAAAAGAAAGGGGAAAAACGTACAGAGGAACCAGCATGCATTTCCCAAAAGTGTCATTACCAAGATAGTATGAGTATGAAAGGGAACCAAATCAATACACATCAAATAAAGCAAAATAAAATAAAAATAAAAAATAACATTTTCCTCAGGTGCATGTTCAGTACAGCATCATTTCAGATATCTTAAATACTCAGATACTACTCCACAACTTGTGTGTGACATTTTTAACGACCATCAGATATTTTTGAAACATTATGGTTCAAACAACAGAGATGTGACCATGTTACTATGGTTTTGGGAAACAGTTGCGGCTATTCAGTTTATCCAACTAGTTGATGTGTTATGAGACATGTTGAGACATGTCTCTTGTCTCCTTAAGATTAATCACATGTTGCATCCCTCAGTCATATTTGAATAGAAGAGATAGAAGATGCAAATTAATAAATTTATATGTCTTCAGAATTTTGTCGTGAAACTTGCCTCTTCTCTTTGCCTGTTTAAATCTGTTTGTAATTCATAATTTACTTCTTAGATACATATGGTATAATGTGATAATATATTTGTAATGACACAGACATGACATTGATCAACGTATACTACACATTAAAGATCTTATGGACCACATTTTCAGGGAACTCATAAAATTTTAAGTTTATGACTTTTCACAAGATGGAAAATAGATGATACCGATTTTAAACGGTGTATAACAAACACTCATGCTACAGTGTTAACTAGTTTTTTTGCAATTTTATGCATTTTAATAAGTAAACTATAAGAACACCCAGTTATAGTTTTTTAAATGTGGATTTATAAAAAGATTATTATAATATTTGTAATGGTAATAATTGTGGAAATGCACAATTATCATCTTTAAAAAGGGTCGATTGAAGGAGTAAAAAACAACAACAACAGTGTAAGGCATGGTGCCACCTCAATATTTTTCAGCCAAGTGGATGTCACAGCTGCTCTTTTCTATACAAAAAAATGCATTCTGATCACTGGCTGTATGTTTATCTAAAAAAAAAAAAAATCCCTACAAGTTGTAATGTACTAAATCCATTGTAAATGCTTTGTTTTGGTCGTGTTTTATCTAGCCTGGAATACCAGTTTGTGTGTTTGTGTGTGTGAGGAGAGAGAGTGTGGCAGAAGATAGAGCATGCGATCTAGAGTAGGTGCCAAGTGGGTGTGGTTGAAATATTCATGTCCAAGTTCTCGCTTGGGAAACGAGAAGTGAATCCTCCCAGCTTGTTTTACGTGACCCAATGGAAAAAAGTGAGGAGCACATCGTTGTTTGCATTTGTATGTATAAATGCTCAGATATTCAATGCACCTGGGGGTTACTACCACCACAGACAAACAATCCTGGGGGTTCATGAACACCTTAACATAAACAATACCCTCAAATGTTTTATATATATATATCTCCTGTCACACTGCAGATGCACACTGCATTCGGCACTGCTGTTTTGTTAAACCATTACAGGAAACACGATACCATCTGCCCTTCACAGACTAGAACAACTCAACGTGTCGTCCTTCAATTATTGGCAATCAATGTCCATTGTCCTCCCATCTGTTTAAAGTGAAGTCTGTGTATTTCATCTTATCTGCCCATAATTGGAGATTTTTCTTCTTTTTTTTTTGGTCATGCTTTGGGTGAAGTGATGGTTCTTGAATTACAGGAGCAAAATTATATTTATGGCATATTTCATGCACTCCAGATACCACAAAACATGCTATTTCTGTTGCTAAAATCCACATCTTAGTTTTAAACTTGATTTGTGTTCTTCCTTTATTACTAACCACAAAAAAGCACCAAGACTATAGGGAATCAGTCGTTTGCTGAAACCAAAATCACAAACATCATAAATATACAAACAAAATCAATGATTATCTTGTGAAAAAATAAGTGTGTTTAATTGTATTAAAAGTGAACATCATTTTTAGATACAGTTAAAAATAGTTAAAGAGAATAGACTTCAAAACATGCACTTTGAAATAATGCCAAATTATTATTATACAATTACATGAAACTATATTTTAGTTTGCTATAAATTAGTGTCAGTACATTCAGTAGTAAACTTCAACTATATGTCAAGAAAGAGATTTAATGAAATAACATATAAAGATGAACATTACCCACAAATATGTTTCCTCACACCCATGTTGTTCACTTATTTTTTTGGGATCACAAAGAAGAACATTCCGAGTTTTACTCTTGGCTCTTTTTGTGCCCACTAGATGAATGGGAACTGAGGCTATCAAAGCTTTGAAAAGGGCCACAAACCATCATAAAGTAGCATAACAGTAGACCCCATTCTAAAGTACAAGGTGAAGTACTATGCACCTATCTGATAATACTATTTTCTGAGAAATAGATGAAAGGTCTTTATGAACTTGGATCACAGTGTTCCTGTGGTTAATAATACGGGATTGTACTGTGTACAGTACACTGCAAGAATGACAGTGATGCTATGGCATCAGGGAGCTTCGCAGGTACGTTTTTGACCCAGATGCATATTTTTGCCCAGGCTGTGATAACAATATAAAGCATTCTCGTGGCCCTTACCCCCCCTTTTTAAGATGTAAATGTTTCTTTTCTCACCTTGTCCATCTGACTGAGATCCATGAAGCTGGTTTATAGTAAGTGAAAGATAGTCAGGTGGAAAATGCCCTGGAGAATTACATATTTAGATGATGGGGTGATTTGTATAGAATGAAAATCTTGTGTGAATGTCACTTTGTTATGTAATACACAAAAATGCAGATAAGAGAATAGTAAATCACAAGAATAATATATATAGTTACAAGTGATAACATAAAATAAAATAATTGAAGCAGTGGCTTAAACAATTTCCAACATTGCTAAAAAGGATAATAATACTAATAATAATCAAACACAACAGTGTCAGTTATTATTATATTCCAAACATTACAAAAGCAATAAAGCTATATTTTTCCACATGCGTATTATGCAGTTATTTTACCTACACTAGTAAAATGAAAATTATTTTACACGCATGGGGTGTAAAAGAAAATTAATATTTTAGTAATACTATCAGATCAACTTTCTAACATCAACACTGTTACTGAACTTAATTAAATCCACATCGAACTGATTTGAAGCTGAATAATGACACTGTTGCCTTCTGTCGATCAGCTTCACACCTACATTTGTATTAGATTATACAACATTAACGCTGTTATTTTCCTAATTATTGAAGCTTCTTCGAAACAATCTGTATTCTTTGAAGCACAATATAAGTTTGACTTAACATGAAATTAGGTTGAGGCGATCAGCTAAAACATATTGGCTATAAAACTGAGTGTCCATGAGCAAAGATGGCAGATTTCAAATTGTGTACTTCCACAGGGTTCTGCTCCAGCAGACCAACTACCTTTAAGATGAATGAGAAACGGCTCTCTCCTCCATTATCCCCTCACTCAGTATCCTCAGACTTCACCCATAATGCCTGTCAACTAAAGTGGCACAAACAGGAATGGTATCCTCCTAAAACTGGTTAGAAAACCTAGGCTGTAACAATAACCTAATAGGCAAACCAAATGCTTAGGAACACAAATCGCTCTGACAATATTAATAAATGTGAGAGCACTCACTGCTGTTGAAAGCACCGGTTATACTCCTATTACTGATGGTGAACCTCCATGGCCATCTCATGAATTACGGACCCTTTTCATGAAAATCAATGAACTTGGGCCATATCACCCAGGATTTTCACAGCATGCACTCTTGAACTGAAC
This sequence comes from Oxygymnocypris stewartii, assembly GCA_003573665.1. NCBI lineage: Eukaryota > Metazoa > Chordata > Actinopteri > Cypriniformes > Cyprinidae > Oxygymnocypris > Oxygymnocypris stewartii. The sequence continues at coordinate 20,568 of QVTF01005943.1, read as the reverse complement.
GGGACAGCCAGCAGTAAAATTGTGCCTTCCTCAGCACTAATGTTTGCCACGTCCCACACTTTGTGTGTGTGTGGTGCTTGAGACAGAATAGAAGGGTGATATTGAACTGCCTCGATCGGGAACAGTCTTCATTCTCATGTGACCCGTGTATCTCATGCTAAACCAATTTTTGTGTATGTGTGTGTGTGTACTAAAACAGCCTAAATGGAAGTGTTGTCAAAACAGGTCTAGCTTTCAAAGGATCATGCATGGCTCTGAGGTACATGTATAAAGACGCCCAGGATTGAATTCTGTGGGAAAAAAGTCACTGATTTTCATCTTTAGCTCGAGCTCATAATATCGATTCTTCAATATGGAGGCGCCTTTTAATTTCAAACACCCCCAATTCCACTAAAGATTGACATGAGGCTCAAACGACCGGTGCAGCATATTTGTCTCTTCCCTCAATATAAGACATTTTTTTTTGCATTTAACTATAACTCGATCATCTTGGCAGTTAAATTAGAGGAGGTAAATCCCCCTCAAATCAATAAATTGATACTGGAGCTAATATATTTTCTGGACTCGTGACTGTATGGACTGTTGAAGCCTTCAGGCGAGTCGGCAGAAAACCGTCACATGACTAACAGGGCCATTCACCATGGCACAATGTGCCAGTGCTCAAGGAGTGGAACGGGTAATTGGCAAACAGTATTAATGTTACCAGCATTAGCTGTGATAGGAGCAGGGTGGCATGTAATTATGGCCTGCCATATGATTGCATCTACTAAAGCCAACCTTTTAAGCATACTGTTGTTAATATTGCATGTGTTGTCTTGTTTAGAATTATGTTAGAACACCACTCTGTTTAAATGTGAAGCTCATGAACTCACGATTTGCCCCAACTTTGCTAGTAATTCACACTTCAAAGCCTACATTGTACAGTTTTCTTTGCAACCACATTGACAAATTAAGAAACATATGGCAATGTCATAACTGAACTTATATTCTGATCCAAACAGAGAACAAGCTCAACCTTAACCTCACACCAACAGCCCAATGAATGGATCCGGTTCTACAAAACAGGACATTACCCAAATGATTTACATCGTTATCAGTTAAGAACAGTTTACTATTTACTTACTGGGATGCTACAATACGACATTACTTTTAATTAAATACAGTGTATAACAAACTGGGGACACTGCAAATCATTGAGTTAAATGACTTTAATACAAATGCATTGTAATACAAATGCATTCTGTCAAACAACACAAACTATGTAACAGTATTGTGGTATTTATTTGAAAATTGACACACATTTTTACACAAAAATACTACACTTCATTTAAAGCCTTGTCTCAAACACTACATTTAGTCTTATCTAGTGATTTTGACTTTGGGAGTCTCTTCTCTTAAAACAGATGACAACTGAGCCAATACATGGGTGTAACGATTTAAATATTTTCAACATTAAATTAATATATTAACAATATAAAATGTAGTGTGTGATAGGAATCCCAGTGCAATTATGTATAAGATATAAAGTTTATGCAGTAGAACATAGACTTAATAAATGTTTAGCTCAGAGGTTCTCAATTCCAGTCCCCCCCCCCCGCTCTGCATATTTTGCATGTCTCTCTTTGTTAACACACCTGATTCAGATAATCAGCTTGTTAGAAGTGCGCTCCATGCATGAACTGTGTTCCGATTGACATGCTCCCTACACAGGGTCCATTGCTCCCTACTCCCTGAGCAGGGGAAATTTATTTCGGAACATTCATTCATGGATTTGCGCTGCGCAACATCTTCACGCACAGATGAGTGTGACATCATATACCTCTGTAAATATATACAATTTGAATTTACGTCTTGCACACTTCAATGCAATTTGAATGGAATATATACGTTCGCTTCGAACTGGAATCATGGCGGAATATCCTGTGATGTCCACTTCGCAGGGCACTTACGTTCGAATAGAACAAACATCTGAAGCGATAAGAGTAACATACGAAATATGCAGAGCGGGGAAGGGGCGCGAGGACTGGAATTGAGAACCGCTGGTTTAGCTCAAAACTTTCAAACTTTGACTGAGAAACTTAAGGCAGACTGACAAGTTTGTTATCAGCTATAATATTCCCCAAGTTATATTTCACCTTGCACATGAAAGAACAGTTACATTTCCACATTAATATGATCAGCACACATTTGGGAATCATTTCCTTGTGGAAATAGGATAGCATCCCCCTGAATTTAAATATTGTGTCTTTAATAATTACTGAATTTAATTTTGGTAGACATAAAGAAGTTGGTTAGTACATTTTATTTAATATTACTATCTTATTTTTTTTTAAAACCTTAAGGGATATTTTACTTTATCATTCTGCCATGAGAGAAATATGGCAAGATATTGCTTCATCCCTGTCTTGGCTTCAAGTAAAAAACTGTTTTATCTTACTCTCCTTAGACTGGTTCTGGCAATAAGTAATTACTTGGCACATTAAAGTGATGGTTTAAAATAAATGGGCTCTCAGTCTCATCCTCCCTCAAAAGTGTTACCTTATAGAGATATTTCTACCAGACTTGACCCTTTAATTTAACACTTGTACTAAAATTACTTGTGTTGATGTAACCCGAATATAGGCATCATTTTAAACATTTAAAAAAATTCTGTGACTTTAGCGTTGCGTCTGGACCAATCAGAAACACAATTTTGTTTATTATATTTAACAAATACTCCGTAACACTCCTTAATCAACAAGCCAACTATGAGGGTCTATGGACCATTCCCTCAAAATGTAGCTAACGCATCAAAAAGGTAGAACAGACCTCTGGTTCCATGGAAAACAATGCTGATAACACTGCATGTATTGCCCAATGTGGGCAGAGCAACTCTCAATTCATTCACCCAAAGACACACAATGACATATAAATGGACCCTCATTCACAGACAAACCTTTATTTGACCTTCCTATCACATATCTTCAGGTCATTATGTATATTATTACTGTTCTTGTATATTGTCCTTTGTATTGTATACTGTTTTATACATGCTTATGATAGAACCACTCGTTCACATAACATATACCATGTTTGGACTCTGTTTCATGTTTCATATACTATGAATTCGTCTTTGGATGATCTAATTGAGAGTGTATATTATGTTTATACATATGCAACATATTAGTGTTCTAAGAATCTTAAGTAGTCTTTGCATCAACATCCAATCCAGTTGTGTGTGCAAATGACCAAGTTCAGAGACAAAGAGTCATAAACTTTCTCTCCAAAAGTGCAAGTCACCATTGGCTCTTTGACCCCTGAGAGGTGTGACCTCTACAGAACTGCAAAGGCCTCACTTCAGTGTCCCGCCTCGCTTTTAGTCTCTTCAATCGTCTCTCATCACCTTCTAGTCTGCTGGTGGCTAAGTTCCAGGGCCGGTGCAGCCGTGCCTGGCAGGCCTTGAATACAGCCATGTCTTCCTTTTCCATCTGGGAGAAAACTCTCCTGACCACCAGGGTCAGAATAACATATTTTGGAGTTCATCATCCTTCAAACCTGGAAGAACCTGAAGAACTCCAAAACCATCAAACCTTTCATCTGAGACTGCATCCGGACACTCATCAAGGACCAAGGCAATGCAAGTATCGTACATTTAACTAAACGAAACATAGATTTAGTATGAGCTATAGACCCCGTTGGAAACGGTGCTGATGGATTTACTCAGGTGGTTAACTGACTATTTTCATAGCTTCATTCTCTGGTTCCTCTAATGGCTTCATTCATCCACTTTAGCTTCACTTTGTATGTACGCGTGAGTGTATGTTTATTTGTTTGTTTAGACTAGTTATGTGTGTGTTAGCGTTTAGTTAATAAAACCTTTGTGCACAAATTACATGAGTTTCTGGTCCTGATGTGAAGAGTGTCCCTTTAAGTTTCTGATCCAGCTACATGCTGTAATGCAAGTTAGTACAGTTAGTAAAGCAATGCATACAAATTATATTTTATATCTGATAAACTAATTGTTATTGTTTAGAAAACTGTTAAATCTGTTTCTGAACAGGGTATTAATAATAAACATGGTCTAAACATTCTTAGATGTGTAGGATTCATCATGTTGTCCTTTGGGAAAAAACAAACTAAAGTGTTCAATTTTATGTCACAATAACACGTTAACTAATGCAAAAAAGAAACATTACTTACTTATCAGATTTATCTTCTCTTCTGGATGAAACATTGTTCTTCTTTTGAGGAAAATCCAGCCTTTACTCATTATGTTTTCTTGCAGAAACGAACAGTAGCCGCGATGAACGATCTGCCCTCTCTTTGTTTATGTTGGGCGTCTCCGTGTGCACGTGTCTCACGTGGATATTTACATATGAACGGTGCTAGCCACGAGGGGGTGGGATCACATTAGAGATAATGATTTAGACGGGAAAGACTGAATATCATGTTGGTTTCACACGGATTACTTCATTACAAAATGTTTGTTTTCGATGAGACTTACTTAATTTAAAAGTAGACAATTCAAGTTTCTTGAAACTTGAATTGTGTTCCTGTGTGGCTCAGTGGTAGAGCATTGCGTCAGCAGCGCAAAAGGTTGTGGGTTCGATTCCCAGGGAACACACATACTAATGAAAATGTATAACCTGAATGCAATTGTAAGTCGTCTGCTAAATGCATAAATGTAAATATAACTTCCATGTCTTGATGTTGAGTATTTGCTGAGTTTCTAAAAGCAGTTCGTGAAGACTGAGAGCACGTCCTGATTGTTTTCCAAAACCACAACGTTTTGTTGTTATTTGAGTGTACGCAAAGCGTTGCAATGTTACTTGTCACATACTTTCTGAAACCTGATGCTCAAACACCAGAACCACACACACCAATCTGCATAACCATAAACTAATTCTCAGACTTTGACTTTGAATTTCATAAAACACTTTTTTTTTTACAAAACACAATACACTAAAATCTAACCGGAAATCATATTATGACAAAGATGTTTGCAAATGTTTGCTTTTAAGATGTGTTTGTGATATTTCAAATGTAGTGCGTCATTTTGTAAGAGATGTGAGGCATTTTGCATTTGATGTGTGCAATTCTTGATTTTTTTTTAAATGTAAGCAGTTACATTTTTATTATTTGTATTTATTCACAGTGTACAAGCATGTTTATATAATTTTATTCAACTCCCCTTTTTTTGCTCTATAAATATACAATTCAATTGGGGTTGAATACAATTATTTAAACATGCTTGTAGCATTAAAACGGGCATTTTTTTCAATTTAACATGTTAAAATGTTTAATGTAGAGGCAGAGCTAGTAGGCCACCCACAACTGCTGCCTCTCTCTCTTCTTGACAAGCATTGCGTTTATTTAGATGCAAAACATCTTTACATCCACATCAAATGGGATACTTTTCAGATGCACAATGCAACTTCCCTGAAGTCTGCTTTAAACTACAATTCACGTCATGATCAGTAGCGGCAGCTCTTAAAGTGATAGCAGCCAAAACAACCCAATAACCCAGCTGGTGTGATGTCTATCAATCAAAGAACAAATAAAAAAAATAGAAATCAATAACTAGTTTAGCTTTAGGGATTCATCTAATGTATAATTTAGTGTTTGATAACTTTGATTGATAACTCAATGTATGTATATTTCCTACTTGCTGAAGGGCACAGGAAGCTAAATATTAAATTTATTATAATTTTTACAAATATTAAATATTTGTATTTTTGTATCCTTCTCTCTGTTTGGAAGTTAGTGTTGTTGGTACGGCAAATACAAAAAGCTAAAGCTTGCAAACACAAAAGTACAGGCAAATACCCTGGCTACAAACACTCTGAATCATGCATGGGCACCCAAGCGAGGTGTAACTTTAAATACCTCGAGCTCACAATTACATTCAAGATCCTGCTGGGCAGATGGCCACAAATCTGTCTCGGCTTTTTCCTCGCTCTCTCTTTATTTTCTTCTTTTACATATGTTCTGTCTGACCATATTGTATGCCTGCCAAGCCCACGGACACAAATATGGCCCAACGAACCTGAAAACCTCATGAATTGTATCTGTGCTTGTTATACGGCACTGTGGCTCACCGTTTCCAGAGGCCAGTCCTCTCAGGATCTGTTTAATTCAGCCTTACCCACAATGCACGCGTGATACGCCTAATGCAGTCGTACGATGCCTGTGCAGAGAGTGCGCCGCTTGCTTTCTCATTCCAGCCTGCAATGGGGGAAAATTGTTCCCTTCAGAACTATCAGAACGAGTTTGGTTGTAAGGGACTTTGAATGTTTTCTGGAAAGTAAGAAAGCCTAAGAGTCCCTTTTTAACTTAGCTCAAATACCATAGAGCAAGTAGAATATTTATATATATATACAATGCTCATCTGCTTCAATACTGTAATATCTTTCACCAGCATGGGGGATTTTCTCAGCAAATATTTACATATACTGTATATATGTATATATATATATATATATCCTACTATTTTTGAACAATGAAGACAGCTCAGAACATGACGTGTGTGATTCCAAAAGCTCTTGTTTATTTTTAATGAAAATCACACACTATTCATGTCACTATCTGATGTTGCGCCCACGATAATTTGCAACTGTCACATCACGCCTGTATGCGTAATACAAAAATATTTAATATTCTTGAATATGAGCCTTCGAACTCTAGCATAGATACTGTGTCAGCTACAGATGTCAGTTGTCATGCTGGGAAAAAAATGAATCATTTTGGCGAGTCGTGTCAAGCATTATGCACACGTCATGGTGATGTTTAACAAAGAATCAGTGATCAAACATTCAGTGAAACACGATAGGCCCAGGAGTATGGCACTCATTGTTTGGTAAAGTTTGTCTTTAGTCAGCTGTAAATCATACTGACAATATAGCGTTTACTTTGAATATGGAGAATCAGAATTGTGCCGAGATCCAAATATTGATGGAAAACAAAACCCTTGTTCACCTTGTAAAGAGCAATGCCTGTTGGCTGCAGTATAGCTTGAAAAAATTGAATTTAAAATGCATATGTACATTCAATATATCTGAGCAAACATTAATATATCATAGAACCAATATGATTATATGAACCTACAGATCAAGGGACAAAGTTCATAAATGGTACCTTGATATTTACCATTTGCTATTGTTTGAACTGTATAAGTGTGCAAACTTAAAGAAAACTGGTTGGACCATTACATATTTGCATTGATGTGTGTTAAGTACCCTGTGTTTTTGAACATTGTTTTTAAAAGTGCATGGTTAAATGATTATATTGAATCAATAATGTTTAAGAAAAAACTAATACATATAAAATAAAATATTATCTATATTAAGAATGTTCTGAATGTTATATTTATTTATTTTTATGCATTAATTCATTCATTTAATTATTTATACGTTGTAGTTTTTGTTTATTTATTTATTTATAAAAAAAAACATATAATTCTTAATTTAGTCATGAAAATGTATAAATTGATCATATTATAATCTGTGTTATTTTAGTGTTGCTATTAACTAAAGTATTAAAACTGCCTTTTTTTTGCTTGAAGAAAAGATGAAACAAAATAAAAAGGGGAAAAAACAAACAGCAACAACAACATAATGTAAAGATAAATAGAGCTGATATAACTAATCTACACTTTACTGTATGTGGCAGTGTTATGATTCACATATAATATATAATCTTTTTTGTAACACTTTGGATTAGGGAACAAATATTCACTGCTAACTAAGAGTTTTCCCTCGGTAAATTCCTAATTTGCTGCTTTATTGAGCAAATAAGGTAGTCGTTGTAGTAGTTGTTTTTAAGTTTGGCTATGGGGTAGGGTTAAGGGATCTAGAATATGGGCATGCTGAGTAATAAGGTATTAATATGCACTTTATTACTACTCATAACCAGCTAATATACTAGTAATATGCATGCTAATAAGCAACTAGTTAATAGTGAATAGTATTCCCTAATCTAAAGTGTTACCATCTTGTTTTGTAATACATAAACTATTGTGGTGAGTTGAGTAGTTCTTCTTAGCTGAGCTGAGTTACTTTTTACTTGCAATACAGTAATCTGATCAGACATGTTACTCCGATCAGTACCTCTATTAAGTAATAAATGATCATCTCATTAATCAATGTCTGGATACTCTATCAGTGTACACCATCATCTGTTAAGCAGTGCTAACTTTAATTTTGAAAGTGATGGTGATCAATTGTTTAATGTTGGTCTGTCTCTCAGAGTCCAAGTCAACTGATTTTTAGTCTCCTAAGTGGTATTGCTCACGGTCAGACTGCAAACAAGTACTTTTGAAGTCTTGCCAATATTAACATTACATTATCATATTAATAGAGACACTACATTTAAACGTAACACATTAGCCTGAGGCCAGAAGGAAGCCACAAAGTACATCAATGATCTTTTGAGGAGAAACAACTTTGAACTAACTCATATGCATATTTCATATGCATAATTTTAGGTATTATAAACGTCAAGGTTGAGTGAGTCATCTAATATGTAGGAAATAAGGAAATTAAGTTGACGTAAACAAGTGCTGCCTGTGGAATTAAGAATGTTCCTGACTAAAGGCGTCAGCTGTTTAAATGTATCATTGTAAAAATCACTTAACCAACTCTCTTGAAATTGAAGTGTTTCTTCGTAATCAAGACAGAATGACTGGAACAATCAAGAATTATTGTAGTATAATGACAAAAATGCTGCTTAAATGCAGTTTGAGATGAATGCACATTATATTGCTCATAATTATTTTCTTGGCTGCCTTTATCCCAGACACTTTGTGAAATAAAACCCTTTCCAAATGGCCTGAGAAAAAAAATGCTGTGCAAATGAAATAGTGAGAATACAGTGAAACACTGTTTAACAAAATTATACCATTACCAATACTGCTGAAGGAAGACAAAATAAAAATATTTTCAGGGCATCAATGCGGTTCTTGTTCCGCTTTGTGATTTTGTTAACTGTGCTTTTACAACCATAATTAAATAAACACTGAACTCTCTCCCCCTCTCTCTCTCTGATATCCTGGCTAATCAAATATTGTCATGGTAAATAGTTAAGTTTTATTTTTGGATATATATATATATATATATAAATATATATACGAGATTGTAAATACTAATCATATGATCTGTATTCGCATGTAGGCAACTGCATGTATGAATTATTGTAATGTACAGTATTTTACAGTACAGTATACCAGCTGTACATCACCCTGCAGCCTAAGACCGGTTGCCCACTGAAGCTAAGCAGGGCTGAGCCTGGTCAGTACCTGGATGGGAGACCTCCTGGGAAAACTAGGTTGCTGCTGGAAGAGGTGTTAGTGAGGCCAACGGGGGCTGCTCACCCTGTGGTCTGTGTGGGTCTTAAAGCCTGAGTATAGTGACGGGGACACTATACTAAAAAAGCACCGTCCTTCGGATGAGACGTTAAACCGAGGTCCTGACTCTCTTTGGAGAAGAAAAATCTCAGAATGTCCTTCGAAAAAGAGTAGGGGTGTAACCCCGGCATCCTGGCCAAATTTCTCCATTGTCCTCTGACCATCATGGCCTCCTAATAACCCCCATACACTGATTGGCTGCATCACTCTGTCTCCTCTCCACCAGTAAGCTGGTGTGTGGTGGGCGTTCTGGCGCACTATGGCTGCCGTCGCATCATCCAGGTAGATGCTGCATATTGGTGGTGAATGATGAGATCCCCCCTTCTATGTAAAGCGCATTGAGTATCCAGAAAAGTGCTGTATAAATGTAACAAATTATTATTAATTATTTTGAAAAAATGCAAATCCTTGTGAAAAAGTACACTTTAGCATACTATTAAATAGTATTTTATAAACTTTTTATTATGGAAAATAATATATTCAGCATTCAGTTAAGCATTTCAGTATATGCAATTAAGCATATACTTTCAGTGTTGTCCAACACTTAATTTGATGTCATTTGAAATTAAATGAAAATTTGTTATAGTTTAAATTTACATTTACGGTCATTAAAATTAATTGCAAAATATTCAAAAGGACAAAATCAGGAAAATTATTTAATAAATTTAACTTCTACGTGAATTATCGCAAATCTGCTGTTAAAAATGTTACTCTGCCCCTTTAATGACCCTTCAAAAGCCCTTAAGACGTTCTCGCACCACTGTTCAGTGCATATGGTGTTAAAGGCGTCACAATATGCAGGAGTGGACAGATCTGTCACCTCTAGAAGAGTCAATGCAGCTTTTTCCAGGCTTCTGGGTGGATCCCGTCAATCACCTACAGGAAGGCCAAACACCATGGAGTGACAGAGCCTGACGTGGATATAACCAGTGTCTCTGATGATTCATCTGGTATTTGCCACCCTCATGGCCTGGTACAAACCAGAGGAAGTCGAGAAGGGGATCTTCTTATTTAAAAGGTGACTTTGGAAGATGCCAGGAAAAGCTTGTTTAACAATTTCCTCTCTGCGAAACAATTCTGGGCAGTTACGAACACGGACGCAGCTTGCCAAAATGAGTTTGCATGTCATTCCTCCACCATAACAAGCACCTACAGTGTTTCACCACATGGAAATAACCATGAGCTGGCCTGCTGCAGCGTCTCCAATGAGTTCCTCTGATATGTGGCAGACTGCCTCGTCAGTCAGTGCGGCGAGCACTGAAGAATACCGCTGTCTCTGCCGCTATGTTGTCAGTGCTGCTGTGCCACTCTCTGCCAAGGGCGTGATCTCATCACAATTTATCAATCACATTGAGTCCACATTAGGTTGATTTGATGGGAAAGCAGCCAGACTCGACCATACATATTTGATCAGCATTTGGGTCTCTACTCTCGTCTGCCTCCCTTCTCAGGAATATTGATACCAGCCTCAGTCTCATCAGTCAAATGGACAGGACAAGACGGCCCCGAAATATGGAGTCCATGTGGTGAGCCAAGTTGTGAGTGTTTTTAGTATGTTTATTTTTGCAAAATTCAGAACTGGAGAGTTAAAATTAAGGATGTACCAATACTAAATTTCACCACAGATAGAGATATCCAATTATTCAGAATGACATCTGCCATTGTGAATGCAATACCGATGGTTTGGCCATAATGTCTCAAGCTTTTGTGCTGTATTTTATTTTATTGTATTTAATTTTTCTTTATTTTAATGTTGTTTAATGCTTAAACGACAGTATGATATCCATCTCATGGATACTATAATACACAAGACATTTCAGATGGAAAAGGGAAAGAAAATTGTATTAAGGGTTCAAATTAGAGATCAAACTATTATTTTAACCTGTTATTTATTTTTTAGATATAATAATCACACTCAAATAAAGAGCTATATACAAACAATTATTTTGCACATAGGTAGTTCTCATCTTTGACAGCAGTTAATGGTAAATAAGCACATCTCTATTGTGTTTAAAGCTAAATAATGAACACTAGATAACTTTCCTGAGGTAAATGTATGTGAGTGACATGTTCACAGGCATTTTATTTTTGTTTACACTATTTTAAGTTGTCCTTTTTACAGTATAATTATACATTAAGTACTGAGTAATATTAATTAAAGGGATAGTTCACGTAAAAATGAAAATGCTGTCATTAATTACTCAACCTCATGTTGTTCCAAACCCTTAAGGCCCCCGTTCATCTTCGGAATACAAATTAAGATACATTTGATGCATTACAAGAGGTCTCTGACCCTCCCATATACAGAAAAGTTCATTACTTGATCAAGGCTCAGAAACGTAGCAAGAAGATCGTTAAAATAATCATAACGTTCATAACTTTATGAAGCTTTGAGAATACTTGTTGTGAGCATAGAAAACAAAAATAACAACGTTATTCAACAATGTGTCTCCTCCGCGTCACCCTGTAGCGCCATTTTGGAGAGTATCACTTATGTAAACAACGTATGCTGTTCTGTGTCAGCCACACAGTACTTGGATACGTTGTTTACATTGTTTATGCTTTGATCTGAATGTAAACAACATATCCGCGTACATACGTTGTTCACATGTATGATATTATCCGACGTGGAGGAGAGGAATTGTTGAATAAAGTCTTTTTTTTTTACGATAGTATTCCCGATAGCGCTGTCTCTTAGCGCGCTACGAAGACTCTAAAGGTATGCCTTAACTAAAGGTGTACCAGTTCTAGGCGTGTTCCCCGAACTATACCTTACTTGCTTAAAGATATACCTTCTTACATGCGACAGTTACAGGTGCTGTCCATATCGGCGCTGCTGGAATTGGTTGATATCAATGGCTCGATTATTCATTCTATGCATGGGCTGCTTCACTGCCTTATGTGAGAAAGTGGTGTTCTTTATAAAAGTATTGATTTTAAATAAAGACAAAACTATTGCCTGTTAGAATGCAACAAACTTGCGTGAAACTTTTACTTTTGCTTTGCAACATACATCATGTCAGGGAAGAAATCTAAGAAAGAAAAAGAAATGCCCAGAGCACCTTCCAGTGGTCACCACATAAAATACAGGGGGGGGGGGAATTATTTGACAGCTTTTAACAGGAGAGAGAGAGAGAGAGAGAGAGAGAGAGAGAGAGAGAGAGAGAGAGAGAGAGAGAGAGAAATAAACAAACAAATAAATAACAAATTGGCCTACACAAGTAACAGAACAGAAAAAAACTTCTTCCAACAAGAAGTACTTCAGAAATAGTTGAAATTGTATTTATCGCCCAGCAGCCGCAGCACATAGTGATGTAAACATTAATTTCTGTTATTGGTGGACCTGCTCAATAAAAACGCAACAAGAAAAACATATAATCAACAGCTACTAGCAGCTGAATTTGCAACAAGATCTAAAAGTTGCAGATTTTTTATTTTAGTATATGGCTCCGTGGACGGCTCTGTCTTTGATTTTTTCACAACTATTATATTCGTATAGAATGAGATGTAAAGAAATCTGAACTGTCAAAAGTGACAAGGTATTCAATTCAAGATTATTTGTATAGCACTTTTCACGAAACAATCGTTGCAAAGCTGCTTTACAGGAAATCAAGTTTCTACAATAGATTTGTATATTACAGAAACTTAATATATTTAACTTAGGGCAAAATTTTGTAAATTCTGTAATTCTCTGAGGGGTTGGCATCATCTATTCTCAGGTGTTTGGTCATCTTGGATCATTTAAGGGTTGGATCCAGACTGAAGCTTGTGTAATTCCTGGTTAGGATGTTAATTCCATGGCAGAAACAGAGAAACAAATAATAATTAGCATAGCTGTTGTTCCATCCAAGCAAAAATATTTGTTCAACGCAAACCAAAGCATAATAATGTGCATTTGATCAGACATAACTGCAGTACAAGATTATAGAAGCATTATATGAATGCTTGGATAAAGAGATGTGTCTTTAATCTAAATTTAAACAGAGAGAGTGTGTCTTAACCCCGAACATTATCAGGAAGGCTATTCCAGAGTTTTGCGAGCCAAATATGAAAAAGATATACCTCCTTTAGTGGACTTTGCTATTCTATGTACTGCTAAGAGTCCAGAGTTTATGGAGTGGGTTGGATTGTAGCATGAAAGTAGATTAGTTAGGTACACAGGAGCTTAACCATTTAGTGCCTTATAGCTAAGTAATAATATTTTGTAACTGATCCGAAACTTAATAGGTAGCCAGTGCAGAGACTGTAAAATTGGAGTAATATAATCATATTTCTTAATCTGGTAAGGATTCTAGCCGTAGCATTTTGTACTGTCTGTAGTTTGTTTATTGAAGATGCAGGACAACCACCTAGCAGTGCATTGCAATAGTCCAGTCTAGAGATCATGAATGCATTAACTAGCTTTTCTGCATCAGAAACACTTAAGATGTTCCGTAGTTTGGCAATGTTTCTAAGATGGAAGAATGCTGTTTTGTAACATGGGAAATATGATTTTCAAAAGATAAGTTGCTGTCTAATACAACACCCAGATTGTTGACTGTAGAGGAAGGAACAGGACATCCGTCTAGTTGCAAACTGTGATCCAAGAGATTCTGTGTACTGTTTTTCGGTCCAATAAGTAATATCTCTGTCTTATCAGAGTTTAAAAGGAGAAAATTATTGGTCATCCAATCTTTTATATTTTTAACACACTCCATTAGCTTAGATAATTTAGAAGTTTAATCTGGTATTGTTGCGATATATAGTTGAGCATCTCAACAAGACCAGATGAAATTTCTAAATTATAAATTTCCATTGCATTGTTATGGAAATGAATCCCATATGTTCTAATAATATTACCAAGGGGCAACATCTATATTGAAAATAGCAGAGGACCTAGGACAGATCCTTGTGGTACTCCATACTTTACTAGTGATAATTGAGATGCCTCCCCGTATAAATAAACAAAGTGGTAGCGATCGGACAGCTAGGATCTAAACCATCTTAAAGCCTGCCCTTGCATACCTGTATAGTTTTGTAATCGATCAATTATATGTCATTATCTATAGTGTCGAACACAGCACTAAGATCAATAAAACTAGCAATGAGATGCAGCCTTTTGTTATTTGTAATTTTTAACAAGTGCAGTTTATGTGCTATGGTGGGGCCTAATACCTGACTGAAATTCTTCATATATTTTAATTTTGCAAGAAAGAGCACAATTGAGCAGACATAACTTTTTTAAATATTTTAGACATAAACTGAATATTTGAAATGGGTCGGTAATTTTTCCAGTTCACAAGGATCTAGTTTTGTTTTGTTAATAAGAGGCTTAATAAACCGCCATCTTGAATTGTTTTGATAAGAGGTGGAGGTTTGGACAAAGTATAGATAAGAGTAGTCCAGACCAAGCTTACGAAAGTATGACTTACAGAAGGTATATTTAACTAAGAATGTTTCGGGAAACGCATTTTAACGATAAGGTACAGGTAAGGTACATTGACTTAAGAGCGACATAGCATTAAGAGGTTTCGGGAAACGCAGCCCAGAATAACTTTGGGCCAATATTATATTAAGACTAGTTTTCTAGTTAAAAAAACGGTGTCATTTAATTTTAGCTTCTCAAATTTAGGGTTGCACATTCATATAGGAATTGCAATTCTGCATAATGCTTCCTATTACAGTTCCAATTCCTGTAATTCAATTAGAATTTAAAAGTCATACTTAGTTCACTTATGAGCAGTGTTGGGGGTAACGCATTACAAGTAACGCGAGTTACGTAATAATATAGCTTTTTTCAAGTAATGCATTACATTTTAATTTACAGGAAAATATCTGAGTTACTTTTTCAAAAAAGTAACGCCAGTTACATTCCATTTATTGACTGACAGTGCGCCTGTGTGAACTTTATTGTAGTTCTAGACTAAATGTGAATGTGTAATTAATTCAATCCCACTCACAAAAAAACTGATTCAGTATTCATCAAAATTAATTAATACCAGTGAAATTGCAAACTCAGAATATAGCGCAAAACCTGCAATAATTAATATGTTAAATAACACAAATGTATCTAATCTAATTTATTAACCAATGTGTTTTGCTGTTGACCTTTGATGATCCAGTTTCAACCATACTAATAAGCAAAAATTACTTTAGATAATACTAACAATTGTGCTTCATTGTTTTTTTTTATTGCTGAAGAGTGTTGATCTTCTCCTGTGTTCTGCTGTACAGACGTGATTTACTCTTTCTTCATTACACTTTTTGGTGTGAAAGGGCTTTACATTTGCTATAAATAGAACTTATTTTATTAAAACAAACAGTCAAGCCCCTGCTCATATTTAAAAAGTAACGCGAAAGTAACGCATTACTTTCCATAAAAAGTAACTAAGTAACATAATTAGTAACTTTTTTAGGAGTAACGCAATATTGTAATACATTACTTTTAAAAGTAACTTTCCCCAACACTGCTTATGAGTGCAGCCCAAACCCCATGATTTGTGTGATGTGAGAAAATGTTCATCAGATTTTTTGACCTATCTTCATTCAGTATTTTTTTATGATCATAGGTTTATTGTTAGACAGTTATGTACTGCAACATTTAAGATGTGGCTTATTGAGTGCAAATGTGTGTGTTTTGTTGAAGTGCTTATGGTAAGGGGTGACAGAATGGGGCCGGAAGGCAGATAAGAGGTTTGCCTGATGGGGGAAAAAAGTCTCTTTAGATCATATTGCGCACTAAAAAGAGCATACTGCCACTAGATTTGTTAATGCAGAATATTTACTTGCTCCGCTGTGTTTAAATGTTTAGAAACAATTTGAAAACGTATTTGTTTTTAATGTATTTCTAGGTACACATGCAGACTTTGAAAGTGACTTAATTAATGCTGATAAAGATAACGTTTGAGGTGAAGTATTTTATTTTAGCAGTTTGAATTGGCGTCTTAGGGGGGAACAAAAACTGTTCTATTATCAAATATTACATTTGCAAGATTTTGTAATGAGTCCACTGAAGGCAAGCGTAGTGATGAACCCAAGTGCAGTTTATATACAATGTGAAATCCAAACATCCAAACATAGACAGACTTGACTTGACTTGAACAGGCTTGACATGAAACAGACTTTGCATTGCATGAACGGACAAGACTCACCAACAGCAGGTTACAACATTAATACATGACAAGAACTAAATGCAAGGACATGGCTACTTATAACAGACACATGACAATAACAAACCAATGGGGACATGACACAATGAACATGACAAACAATCAGAACATGACACATAGAACAGACGAACCAACATGACACATAGAACAGAGGAACCAATAAGGACATGAAAAACAGAACCCAAAACAGACTTTAAAGATTTAATGGAACGTCACAGTGTGAAATCATTTCAAAGCAACTTTTTCACAAGCATGCATTGGGTAGCTTGGAGTTCCATAATAAAAAAGAAATTAAATCTTTGAGGAAGGCTGTATTTGCATGTGGAAAGATGGCTCAGTTTGAGCATGAGGAAAATCTGTTGTAATGTCAGAGGGAGATCAACTTTGGAAGCTCATTCATTGGAGACTTTATGCTGGATTTATCTGCTGAAGAACAATGGCAATAAATATTGAGCAGAAAACTGTAGCGCGCTCAGGAAACTGTTTTATGTGACTCTTACACGCTGTCATTTTAATGGTCCTAAGAGTTTAGCAATAGATTGAGCCGAGCTCAGGTATATGAGGCTTCAACTGTGATGTACAATTAAACAAAGCAAAATTCAAATAAGAAGCATAGATTTGCTAGGCCTAGAATATTGTATGGGCAACAGTATCCTGAAATTTTCATTTTTATGAAATGCACAATAGGTTATTATGCTATCACAATTCGGGCTGCTCAGGACTGCATAATTGGTTGTTCGCCTGGGGTCTGTGTCGCAGTCTTTCAACTACTCAAGTGAGTTTCTCAATCGTGGCTTATTTTCTCACAATGATCTTAAAGGAATTAGTTTGAACCAAAGAGGAAAATTCTGTCATTATTGACTCACTGTCATGTTGTTCCAAACCAAAATTTTTCTTCTTCTCTATGAAACACAAAAGGCAGCTTTTTGAAGAGTATCTTGGCCACATTTTGTATATAATGAGAACTGGGGTTTCCACGCTTTGAAATGAAAAAGCACATACAAGTATCTTTAAAGTAGTTTTTGCAACTCAAGTCACATCTCAAGTCATTTATGTGAATAACAGACTGAAATTTAAGTGATTATTCACTGTAAATATTGACATCAACTCTAGTTCTCCTTGGCAACTTCATGAAACGTTGTTGTAAACTAATCATTCTTTTAAGTCGAACAACTGGAACAAATAATTTGATCCAATTCACCCAATTCACAAAACCAATCTCAATGATACATTCACAAATCTGACTGTTAGATGTGCATACAAAAATTCAGCAAAGTAGTTCATGCAACTGAAGTTATATCTCAAGCAATTTATGTGAATAACAGACTGAAATGTATGTCATTATTCACAATAAATCAACTCTAACATCAACTCTCCTAGACACATTCAAGAAAAGTTCCTGAAAAGTGTCTGATTCGTAAACAAATCATTATTTTAAGTTGAAACAGTGAAATAAATACTTAATATAAATACTGATATAATTCATTAAATCTGAATGATTCATTCATAAATCTGACTGATCCGGTTCTCGAGACCGACTGACAGACTCGAAGATCCATGGCAGTTGGTGGTTCTCTGGTGGAGGATATTATCCATAAATAAAGACTTAAATTCAATAAGTAAATAGTGATTTTAATAGAAACTATCCATTTAAGCATACAGTTCCTACTCCAACTCCAGCCAATATTTAAAGAGTGCTGTTTTAGTGCAGTTGTTGACGACGACTGGGTTTCAATAAAATTGACTCTCGCACTCCTTCTCTTCATTTTCTGCAAATAGTCTTCGATGTAAGGAGCGAAACTCATTTACCAATTATTTTTACGCAAATCATCATTATGGTAGCCAATCGTTTGACCACTAGAGCCCAACCTTCCTGCAGACCATCATATTACCGCAATTACCTCTTTGTCATAATGCTGTTAGACAGAGGATATATTACGTCTTAACAGGTTTGAGGTAATCTTTCACTTTACTTCACCACCGTCACCCCTCTATGATCTTCAACCTTCCTCTGTATCTTCCATCCTCCCTCCCCAGCATCATTCTCTTTTATCAAGGTCTGTTATCAGTTTCTCACTGGAGAGTCTCTGAAATATAAATCAGGTCTCATTATCTCCCCCCATTACAGTCCCCATGGTGATAAGCGCTATATCGAGGACATCATTGAGAGGTAATATCATCTAATATGCTTGGAGAAGACTGGGGAGGAGGAAAATGCAGATGCATTGGGTGGCGGCCGCCCGCATTGAGGCAGAGGTGCCCGTCTTAAAAAAAAAAAAAAATGACATGCATGAAGAAATATGTAGCGGATATGAATGTTTCATTTCGTAGGGAGGTCTCAAAAAGAAAAGAAAAATCTCTCTGCTCCGTTGAGCAATTGAAATAAGCTGAAAGACTGCTGAAATCACTGGGTAAGAGTTTTGTGTGAATGCAATATAGCTATCTGTAAAATAAACTCCATTTGCAATTTCACAAAGAGGAAATTGTAACAGAGTGAAATGCATTTGTTTTGCAATGTTCTAAAAATACGTTTGCTTCTGATTAAGGCTTTTGTAAGGGTAAAACTCAATTCTGAGGAAAATGTATTAATAATGCACCAGTATTATTTCCATGAGGGAGTATAGCATGAGGTATTGTGAATAATACCGTTGCTTTTATGACAGACTCCAGCACTCCAGCTGACATGAACATAGCTGATGATCTTGTTATCCAGCAAAACCAAAGAGTATCCTGCATTTCAATGGAAGCAAGAAAATCTGACCTTTTGTACAAAGATAAAAACATTGCAGATTTCATTAGTGACCTAAAAATAATGCACAGATTTAGTGCAGGATAATATATTTCACAGTTGTGTCATTATTTTTTTCAGAATTGTAACATTATGTGGGTTTATTTTCTTTGTATCACACTTTGTCTTACTATTAATTTTATTTTAATTAAAAAAATGTTTTATCATTGTTGTAAAATGGTTTCCATTTAAAAGTTTAAATAATAATCAATCAATCAATCAATCAATCAATCAATCAAACTTATATCAATCAATCATATGGTCTCAAACCTTGATATCAATCAATCAATCAATCAATATGGTCTCAAACCTTTGATCATCAAATCAATCAATCAATCAATCAATATCAAATCATAAATCAATCAATATGGTCTCAAACCTTTGATCAATCAATCAATTAATCAATCAGTATGGTCTCAAACCTTTGATCAATAAACAAATAAATAAATAAATAAATCAAATCAATCATATGGTCTCAAACATTTTGACTTATATATTTATAATTCCTGAAAAATTGCATTGTTTGATGCTTTGTTTTTTGTTATTGCGTTCAGCCCAAATTATTTTGTTTAAATAAATGTTCGTTTTTTCGTTAATTTAGTTATCTAATAATAGTTCATAATATATGATTTAATGTTTATGCTTTGTAGCTGAGTGTATTTATCAGCTATCCAGTTAAAGCAACAAAGCATGAAATGAACAACTTTATTGTATTATATGCATGAAAAAAAAAGAGTTAATCCATCATGTTTAAATAATGGTAACACTTTAGTTTAGGAGCAATTATCTCTATAAAGCACATAAATGCCTTATCCTGCCAGATTACCAAGTTGCCTATCAATAAGTGGTAATTTGGAGTTTGAGTCAAATTATATTTAATATTAGTTATAATGAAAATGGATTCCAAACTAAAATGTGACCAAAATAATAATGTGATACATGTCTGTGTCAGTGTAAGAAGGAATGCCTTCATTTTATTAACTTTATAATGGAGGGAAGGTGGTGAGAAAATCTCTCTCTCTCTCTTGGTTACTGTAAAAAGTCACCAACTGGTCTTTTCTCCATGAAACAATGCGGAATCAGACAGAAATATTAATCATCCAAATTAAACCATATGGTGTGAGATATTATTAATGAGCAACAGACTTCAGTTGGTGGAAACTAAATGATAAGTGCTTGGTTTTTTTGGCAGCTGTGAATATTTCATATTTTAAAGTATGTATGAAGACCACCTGTTCCAGCAGCTACATGAT
>QVTF01005942.1:0-28192 GCA_003573665.1 Oxygymnocypris stewartii | reverse complement strand
GTGGTGTCATCCGCAGACTTCAGTAGTTTGACAGACTCGTGACTGGAGGTGCAGCTATAGAGAGAAGAGGAGAAGGAACACAGCCTTGAGCCAGTACTGATGGTTCGGGGGTCAGAAACATGTTTTCCCAATTTCACATGCTGCTTCCTGTCAGACAGGAAGTCTATGATCCACCTACAGATGAAATCAGGCACATTCAGCTGGGAGAGCTTGTCCTGTGGCAGAGTTGGGATGATTATATTGAACGCCGAACTGAAGTCTACAAACAGGATCCTGGCGTTGTTTCATGAGGAGTCCAGGTGCTGGAGGATAAAGTGGAGGGCCATGTTAACTGCGTCATCTACAGACCTGTTGGCTCTGTAGGCAAACTGCAGGGGGCCCAGGAGAGGGTCTGTGATGGATTTAAGGTGGGACAATACCGACAATACTCGAAGGACTTCATTACTACAGATGTCAGGACAACAGGTCTAGTTATTTAGACAGGTTTTTTAGGGGACAGGGATGATAGTGGAGGTCTTGAAGCAGCCTGGCACATGGCATTTCTCCAAAGAGGTCTTAAAGATATCTGTAAGCACTGGAGACAGCTGGTCAGCACAGTACTTCAGGATGGATGGAGAAACAGAGTCCGGTCCGGCTGCTTTCTGAGGGTTCTGTCTCTTGAAGACTTTGTCCTGGATGGAGGAAGGCGTTCTGGTGATGGGGTTGAAGGGGGAGGGGGCCGTTGAGGTGTGGAGCTTTGAAGAGTGTTCCTGTGTGGCTCAGTGGTAGAGCATTTTGTCAGTTGCGCAAAAGGTTGTGGGTTCGATTCCCAGGGGACACACGTACTAATTAAAATGTATAACTTGAATGCACTGTAAGTCGCTTTGGATAAAAGCATCTGCTAAATGCATAAATGTAAATGTAAGAGGCCTCCGCTCCTGCTGGGTGAAGCTGATGTTCAAGCTCAAGCTGAAGGCTGGTGTCACGGGGGATGGAATCAGGACTATCCCATTGTCTTTCAAAGCGACAGTAAAACTCATTCAGGTTGTTGACCAGTCGTTAGCAGAGTGGGAGGCTTTAGGTTTACAGTTTGTGTTCTGTCTGAGTCCTTTCCAGACAGAAGTGGAGTCAGTAGCTGACAATTGCTGTTGTAGTTTCTTCACACCAATTTGGAGTTTTGTCGCCATTTGACATTTTACTCTTATGAATTATGAGGCACATGACTGGGTGTCTGTTGTTAAGTATCTAGTCATAACATTATATTACTGCATTGTTTCACAACTGGGCAAGTTTGGCACAGCAATGTGGGAGGGTAACACTGCAAAGTAGCTCATTAGGGTTTCATAACCTGGGCTAAAAGCAGTGCTGACCCTGATTCTACATTCTAAAGAATATGAAAAGATTTGAAGTGTGAAACGTTCCTTTATCTGGGGTTCAGAATGACAGTAACTCAGGGTTGTGTGAAAATGGAAGAAATTCAGCACTTTTAGAGTTGAGGGTTTTATCTTTAGTGCTTTTTTGTTGTTGTTCTTTTGGTGAAAATGTACTCCGAAAGTGGCTAGAATGGAAGCCGATAAAATATTACTAAATGGACTGGGATGAGTTGTATCAGCAGTTATTCTTTAAAATATTATTGTGGGATATTCTGTGCTAAGTTGGTTTGGTTGGAACTCAGCGGGCCTAATTCTTCGATTAGAAAGAACTGCAGCTACTCCAGAGTGAACATGTCCAATCTCAATTTTTATTGGTTTGTGTGGATATGCACAAAAGGTGTTTCTGTCAGAGAACAAATTAAATCTGTTAAATATACATGGTATATTATAAAATGACAAATAAACAAAGATACATCTATATTCTATAAGAACTCCATAGAGAACTATATATTTGTCTGAGGCAATAGTAAACATGACTAACAAAAGCTTATATTCATATGAGCACTAAATGCAGCTGTATTAAACAGATCTGTGCTGCTGCTGGCAAGTGGTGTCATATTACACTGGTGTGTGCGCTGTTATAGCGCTCCCGTGTGCCCTTTCTAATCGTTGTTATAAATGCCAATTGGAGATTGGATAAATATTTACATCAACCCACATGACAAACAATGCTCTCATATGAACGAATAAGCATCTTTGATTGCAAACAACCGAATAATTTGTCAAATATGTGAGCATACAGCTACTGTATTTATACTGATGCAATAATTTTCCTGAGGTAAATTAAACCGAATTACGCTATGACACACTCTGAAACACATCCACGATGATAACAAATATTGTTACTTACGGATTTAGTAACGCACAGCAATACCACACAAGAGAAAAAAATAGATTTTAAATGAATCAACAAAGCCAGGAATTCCGTATTACTCTGCTATGCTGGATGCGCTGCCGAACTGAAAACTTTATGCGCACCAAAACAAGTCCAGACAAGTTCGACTCGCGCATGCGTGAGACGGGGAATTTTGTACAATTATGTTATACATAACATGGTTATGCAAACGTATTTTGGTACCGTGAACATCCCTACACTAATCTAAATGAATGCACCGTACAACATTAAGTTATGGACAGTTACTTTTCTTGAGGCTATCAAATGATGCGTTTACATTTATTTGGGAATGAGGACGGAAACCGTTTAATCATTTCTGTTTGAAATGTTCCAAACAAAAAAAAGAGCAAAGGCTTGTCTGATAATATGGTGAAGAATAATGTGATTTGTGAGTAACCTTTAAAGTCAAGGCTTTGTCAGCAAACTGACAACCTTCTTCAATTTCCAGGACAGCAGTGATGATGAGCCTCTTATTAAGAGTGTGAATCCTTCAGAGAGCCAGAGCAAAAGGAAACGGGTGGATGAAGATGATGGGGATGAAGAGAATAAAGTGGTGGGAAAGGCAAAAAGATCACGGCTTGAGGAGTCCTCTCCAGGTAACTGTAGTATTTGTTTAGTTTGTCCTTGTTTATTCGTATTGGATGTTGCATGAGTAACTCGTATAATCTCTCTTGTCCAGATTCCCCTGACTCTGGAATAGAGAAAGCTATGAACGGAGGAGAACAAAAGAGGATGAAGGTGGAAGTGATAAAGACAGGGAGGAGGAGCAAGAGGAAAAGAACATTAAGAAAAAAACACAGAATAAGAGACAGAGCAAACAGAAAGGGGACAGTGAGAAGAAGAAAGGGAAGGTGAAAGAAAGTGACGAAGATGAGGAGGATTCGGATGAGGAGGAGATAAGGCAAAAACAACCATCAAAAGAAAAGAAAAAGGGTTCAGACAGTGACGAGGAAATCAGTGATAAACCGGCTTCCAGTGATCCTGAGGATGAAAAAGTGGAAAGAAAAGTGAAGACGCAGAGTAAAAGAAAAAAGAAAGAAGCCAGTCGAGAGGGATATTGTGAAAGAAGTGGAGAGAGAGGTTTTTGGGAGCAGCTCTGAGAGTGAAGAGGAGAATAAGGAGAGCGCTAAAACAAAAAACAGGAGCAGCTCTGAACATGACAGCAGTGGAGACGGTGAAGAGGAAAAAGATAAACAAGAGGATGCTGCTAATTTATCCTCCAAAGAGATGGAGAAAAATGGTAGGAATTCCTCAGAAGTTAAGCTGGTGTGCGCTTAAACCTTTCTCCTTACATTGTTCATCTCTTTCTTGACAGAAGAGAAAATACAGGACGATCAGAAGGAGGCAGCAGAGGACTCTGACTCCTCGTCTCTTCCCTCCCTGGAAGAGGAGGATGAACAAGAGAAGGACAAGAAGGAGGGGAAGAAAAGCACGACAAAGAAAAAGCGCAGTGAGGAGAGGGAGAACACAACCAGAGGAAAGGCAAGATGAATTTGAGAACAGCTCACATCACAAAAAAGCACTACTGTGTGTTATATTTAAGTAATGTCAATAAGCAAGAGTGCTGTTATTTAACCTTACATACCCTTCAGAAGTTTGGGGTCAGGAAGAAGTTTTTTACAGTAAAGTATTAAAGTAAGGACACGCTAAATTGATCAAAAGTGACAGTAAACACATTTAAAATGTTACAAAAGATTTATATTTCAAATAAATGCTGTAAATGGCTGCTGAAAGTTCAGCTTTGCATCACAAAAATAAATTACATTTTAAATTATATTAAAATAGAAAACAGAAAAATGTTTAATTATAATAAAGTTTCACAATTATACAGTTTCCGATCGTAGAAATGCAGCCTGAGTGAGCCTAAGAGACTTGTTACCCCTCAAACTTTTGACATTAGTTCAGGTTTGGGGTAAAAACGGCAAGGTATTGAAATATTTGAAATTTCACAATATTCTGTTCTTGGCCTTTTTATGTTAAGGATTTATTGCCTCTACAGACACGGTAGTGACTTGTTGGTCTCATTTATTTGCATTCATTATCTGTGAGGCAAGTGCCATGGCTAATTCAAAATGAGAATGAGCTTTATTGCTAATCCACATACGAGGAATTAGTTACAGTGACAGAAGCTCCACAGTGCAACAGAATGACAGTGACATGACAAGACACAGACAACAAAAGAACAATGTACAAAATAGCAAAAACACAATATATATTATAGACAACTATGTATGCACAGGTATATGTGCAAATTTGAATTGTAAATAAGTATGTGATGAATAAATAATGTATAATAGTGTTGTGTGTTCCACGTTTAATGTCAAGTGTTCATGAGATGGATTGCCTGAGGGAGGAAACTGTTCCTGTGTCTGGCCGTTCTGAAATGAATTGGCCGATCCAAAAACGTAATAGACATAAAGAAACGTAAACAAAAAGAAAGCTATACAATTGAACAACGAGCACACACACACACACATAGTGGTGTGTTTATTGTGTGTGATATTTTGTGGATTATCTAAAGCTTCTTTAGTGGTTTAATGTTTTTTGTAACAGCCAGAATTAGTTTAATTCTCATATAAGTGGATGACATGCTGTCAATGCCTTTCATTAAACCCAATTTTATTAAGATGTGTATTGTTTTATAATAACTCCCGATCGATTTTGACCATCAGGATGAAGAAAATAAGGCAGTGTCCCGGCTGAAGCGCTACATTGCCCTCTGTGGTGTGAGAAGGAACTATAAGAAGCTGTTAGACGGCTGCCGATCGGTGAAGGCAAAGGTGGCCGTGCTGAAAAAAGAGCTGGAGGAGCTGGGTGTGGAAGGTTAGTGTGCATGTGTGAACAGAAGGGAACACGCATACGGTTTGCTGAATCACTCAATGCTGTGGTAAAAGTGCACATGCAAATTTGCATTCCTTTAGTGTTTTTAATCATGTAAGTGGAGTAACTAGGTTACCTTTCAGTGCACTTTCTGCTGATGTAAAATATATGTTCCTGCACATTACTGAAAAAAGCCAACTAATATCATATGAATGTCAGTGTAATGCCCTTTAGAATTAGTTTGTTTTCTTTGTGAGAGATTTTTATGTTGCATATGTTATAAAGAATGTTCATACAAGCACACGCTTATTGCCTATGAAATATGTCTGTCCCAGGTCAGCCCTCCATAGAGAAGTGTAAAAAAGCTCGGCTGAAGAGAGAAGAAGCACAGGAACTGGCTGAGCTGGATGTCAGCAAACATCATCGCCACTCAGGGTAAGGATGCTTAAAATGGTTATCTTCTGTTGGAAACACAGAAGCTGGGACCAGGTGACTCTTGAGTATCTTCAGCAGACTTCTTTATTGAGAATGCACTGGTGTGCGCTGCAGTCATCAGAAGTCTAGCTAAGGCGTGATACATTATAGTTTATGTACATTTTAGGGTACAGTGCTCAAATATATAGACAAAGCACCTGGGTGACGACCTTAAAGCATGCAAATGAAGTATTCAGCTATAGCAACCTGCCCCATCACAAGTCCTAATCCTATCAGCATAACTACTCAAAGACTGGGGCAGAGGCACCAAGAGCCGTCACAAACAAAAGGTCTCGGTCTCCGTTATCTGGATAATTTGACTAACAATTAAAGAACAGGAAGTGGCAGAAACCGCTTGCTACAACTTTGCTTAACAGAATCGTTAATCTGACGTCATCGTGTTTACCATAAATGCTAAATACAATGTATTTCACCTTAGTTTTTCTGGGGTAATATGCATGTCAGGATATAGGATCTAGGGGTCGACCGATATGTGTTTTTCAGGGCCGATACCGATACAGATTATTACAGATCAAGTAGACCGATAACGATATTTTGAACCGATATACGTGTCTGGTGTAAAAATGAAAATGAATGCCAAAATTAATAATAACAAGAGCTCGACCAAAAAACTTTCTTTAAATGCTTTTAAACATGTCTTTAATTCTGAAAACTGTTATAACAACAACATTAAATAAACAGTAATATAATAATATTAATAATAACATAAGTGCAGGGATCACCCAGAAGCATTCTGAAAACATTTGTAAAACTTAAAGTAAACGTATTTAGCGTATTGTGTGATATCTCAACAAAAGTGTAATAATTGTTGTAGTTGTATTACGTATACAGTAATATATTCGGCTAAACCGAACTTATATTTTGACAGGTTGCCATGAGGACCTTTTAAGTTTCTGTAGCCTATGTATATATGATATGACGATCGTTTTACTCAAATGAAACGGTCAAATGCTCATGAAGTGACTCTCCGAGCAGTTCTGGGGATGTGTTCATGTTTTATGTCCTCATTTAGTTAGACGGCAGATGCTGAAAACACCGCGAGCAGCACGCGCTTCAGTATGTATGTGTGCAGTAAATGAAACCGCACGTCTGTGTCATTCATTAACAGAGATGCAGAACATGCAGGATTCATATTTAAAGTGTTTTTGCGGCTTAATATTTATAGATACTAGTCCATAGCGCGAGTCGATTTAAGTGTACTGACCTACTTTTTAATTCATTAAAATTAATTCATCCAAACTTCGACAAATTCCGTGACATTCCGCGTTATACGGTAAATTCCATTATATGACTGCATTCCGCGATTCCGCCCGCATTTTCCGCATCGCGGACATCATAGGTTATATTGAGGTGTTTTGCAACTTCAGCTACGTCTGCTGCTGCTGCTTTACCTTCGAGAGACAACTGATGCGTGATTACTGAGGCAGCTCCAGTTAGCAAGTGCTCTCGGTGTGAGACTGCCTTCAGATTTCCGCGTTGATTGGTCGGACTCGTGACTCTCTACATATCAGATGAGCGGTGGGCGGAGATTGCTCTCAGAGATTGAGAGATCGCCTCACTCTCACAGAGTGTTGAGCTCAGACAGGCTGCATCGAGCCAAATAGTGCATTTAAACATTAAATAATTTCACCTGTATTATTTATTCACCAATAAATAATGTCACCTGTAAATAGTATGTTTGTTTGCATAAAAAAAAAAAAACCTTATCGGCAAATCTGTTTTTAAAATGGCCGATATCGATAATCGGTAAAATGCTTAATATCGGCGCCGATAATCGGTCGACCCCTAATAGGATCAGTAGATTTAAGACCGATTCTTACATTTGTAATCCACACACATTTCCTCTCACATGAATACATGTAAATCAGAGTTTTAATGTGATTTACTTTGTTTGGGCCTAAAGCTAATGAAACTTTGTTCATCAGGACGTCCCAAAAGAAGAGCAGCTGCAGCAGCATGGCCTCCTCCACAGAATGTCTCTCCTCCTCCTTCTGCCTTTAAACGTGTTGTGGACTCAGACTCTGATAGTGGAGAGAGCCACACAAACACAGGACGCAAGAGAGGAGCAGCCTGGGCCAACCTGCAGGGAATCATCAGTGATGATGGAGAGAGTGACTAGGCGCCGGCGGCAAGTGCCTTTCTCTTCAATCGGTTTCATCATCATTATACAGTGTGTTGCTCTCTAATTCACTATGGATAAAAGTTAAACCTGTTCTAATGAATCAATTGGTACATTGGTAAGAATTTTATGTGTACATCCTGTTACTGTAGGATGTGTTTGGATTCTTTATAGTAACTTTCTCTCTATTTGTGTTTTACAGTTGTTAGTTTGTACTTTATATTTAAATGTGTATAGTAATGTTCATGTAGCTTTAGAAATAAAATAACGTATATTGAATTTGTTTTACATTCTCTCTTCCTTGTCCCAGAAGTGCACTTTGACTTTGTAAAATCGACATCCTACAGCCATTTACATAATGTAGACTGTATAAATGTAAATACATTTTCAAAACTTTAACTTTTTTGCATTTCTCAAAATATTAAAGGAACAGTTTTTAATCCGAGTATAGCATCAGGTCAGTTAAACTCCTGGGATATTGACCAGGGCTGCGTTTCCCAAAAGCATCGTTAAGCCTAAGTTGATCGTAGCTCCATTGATTTCAATGGGTCTACGATGTACTTAATCTTCCGATGCTTTTGAGAAACGCAGCCCTGGTCAGTTTAGTAGCAGAGGGGATTGTTAATCCGTTTCAGCTGCTTTAGTGTTAATGAAATTAACAACGGGTGCATTAGATGGGCAACAATGAGACGAACCCCAAAACAGGAAGTAGGTGGAGGCCACTGACATTTTTTGTCTACTCTTTTCTGACTCTTTCACTAGTTTTGCATTTGTCTAGGGTCATTGTCATTACTGGTAGCATGAGGCGATACCTGGACCCTACAGAGGCTGCACAGTCAGTCCAACTCCTCCAGGATGGCACATCAATGCGTGCAGTACTGTATCTAGGCATAGGTGAGCTAGGAGGTGAGTGCACGTACTGGCACTACATTTTAGCAGGGTTGTTATAATACAAAGAGTGGCATGGTCATCCTGAAAAATGACTGCTGCCCCCACTGGATCCCCAGCATCATTGGACTGTCCTTCTGACGATGCTTGTATACCATTGGGTTGTATGCCAAATGCATGGTTTTTCCATCTGGAGCATCAATGAGCGTTTGAATCTTCTGTAATAGTTGCATATGAGTCCCTCAGTTGTCCTCCGTGTGAAAAGATGGATCTCAAAATCATACAGTCATTGCTGGAAAGGGTTCCAACATCAGATGTGGGGTTGGTATCGTGAATGAGAGTGTGTCCTCTTCACACGGCAGGCCACTTTTGGGGGGCTGGTATCATGTGAATTAGTGAGGAGTCAAGTGTTTGTGCTTTACACACGGCAGAACCCCGCTCTGGGGCATGCTTAGACAATGGGCCGTGCAACTGGAACCCTTAGCTCCTGTATCTGCCCTCGGCGCTCCGCCATGGAAGAGGGACGTGAGAAGCCGGGCTGATGTCCTGTCCCTGTCCTGCAGTTTCGATGGATGAGAGGAATGCGGACATTTGTCGGCATGATCTCATCACCAGAGTCCTTAAGGTCCACCACTGATCCAGGGCAGACAGGCTCGTCTGTTTTAAGATGTTTTATTTTATTTTGTTCTATGTATTGATTATTTTTAGTTTGAATCCCTCAAAATTTTACAACAGTAGCCAGGTGGGGAAGACAAGAAAAAATAAACTAAAATTCAATCGCTGCTTGCACTTTCTGCTACCTGCGACGTCACTTGCATTCGACACGAATCGTTGCCAATGGAGACAAGATGCTGTGGTGGTTAAACGATTAAAACTAATTTAGTACAATAACGAACAGGGTCCTGCAAGTCATGTGTCGGAGAAAAAGACTCCGTGGCAAATCCATGGCTTCGGAACAGCAGAATATGAACGCAAGGCGCAGTTTCTCGTTAAGCGTTTTCCTCCCGTAGAAAAACACAAACTCTTCATATGGCATAATACAATGACAGGAGGTAGACTGAGCCTCCATCAATCAGAGAAAGCATGCTGATCCAGTCCTCATATTCAGACACTCTGACATATACAGCAGGATAACCGGGTTCAGCACAATAATGAGAACAGACTGAATCCACACAGAGCCCTGTCTAGTGACCAGTGGACTTCCTGCGTCTCCCTGCACAGACAAACACTGTATATTTACACCTCTACAGTAACAGATCAGATGTGGTAATGCAGCACAGAGACACAGAAGACAGAAAACAGACCTAGTCTCTCGGTTTATAGAGAAAAACAGTGCCCGATCAAGCGAATGACATGTTTTACCACACATGGGGCTTTCTCTCCTTCATCTACAAATCCAGCACATATCACATATATATGGTATTGTATGCTTATGGAATTAAATAATATTAGTTAGAGCAAATGTATGTACAGAATTATAATCACTTACAATAGATATTAGTGCATTGAAGTACCCAAAATATCCACTAGGTGACTATGTTATTATTTTGACAAAGTAAATAACATGGAGGCCTAATGTCTGAACAAAGGTGTTTAAAAGTACTGTATGAAGGAAAGTTCATTTTTATGACCGATTCTTTTATTTTTAGTCTACCCCAAAATTAAAATCTTTCATTATTTAACCTCACATCATTTTAATATGACTTTTTTCTTCTTCCATGGAAGGCAAGAGGAGAAATCAATTGAATTGTAATTGAATATATATATATATATATATATATGGTCACGCTTTTAACAGGTGCTTACATCATAATGGTACACGTGCGTATATAAAACGGGAATTACACATTAACCCATTTAATCCCACGTAAAAAAAAGTTTTTCATTTGTAAATCTCTTGTTTTAGTGCACTTCCTGCAAATAAGGGCAAAATAAAGGGTTTTAATTCAATGTGTGTAGTGTCACGTGACCAGTTCACGTCCTGTTTGCACCTCGAGAAGATGACGACTGCATCAAAGCTTCAAAACAAAAGACTTGTAAAGTATATTAACATAAAGATATGACAAATACTTTTGGTACTCGATATCTTTAGGGTGTCTAGTATTAATATATGAGTTCATATATATTCAGTTTTGTTGAGTGTGGACACAGAATGAGTAAACATGTGGCGGGTGGGATAACAGTGAAATATAAATCCAGTTGCAGTTGTTAGTGAACAATGCAATAAAATGTTGCTAATATTTCACTAAATTAAAAATTCAAATGTAAGAAATAATTCACAGTATTGATGTTGTAAGCACTAATATAAAAAAATACTGATTTATATTACAAAACAAACAATTTTGCAATAACTGGGCTAAGATATATAATAAAATGTATGACTGCAGAAATATTTTAATTCAGTACAAACATTATCCCATCGGTCACAATTATGTATTGTTATAAAAAAAAATAAAAAATAACAAAAAATTCAAAGAGTTACTAATGCCCCATAATTTGGATATTTTCATGTCTGGGAAAGACGTGTGATTAAATGGGTTAACTTTATCACAATGAAGCAAAGTCATATCAAACCAATGAAAACTTGTGCCTGTCATCACTTAAGTGTCTGATTCTGGGCTGTTAGGAACCCACCCGGGCATTGTACAGCACACATCTGTGTGTTTGTGAGTGCACTCGTGTGTGTGTGTGTGTGTGTGTATACATTGTTAAAACAAATAATAATAAGAAAACTTTGGTCTAAGCAAATTTATCAAGATGTTTTTAACTTCAAGCCATTGCCTGAAATATAATTTTCAGGAAATTTTACATTTTGGGGTGAAATATTCCTTTAAAATTCATGCATAACAGAAGAAAGTAAAATAATGTCTGCTAGAAGAATCAGTCTCCCTACTGTTAATAATGAAGTCCGATTTTCCGAATCTGAAAATGTTGGACTTTTGGACTCCTTGTATCGGGGCCAGACAATGAACCAGCGAGTGCTTTGTGGCAAGCAGCAGCAAACCTTTGGAGGCATGCATGAGAGTTTAATGAAAGTGCTGCATATTCCCTTCAGTGTGCTCCCACTCTCCTGTTCTCTCACTCATTTCAATGCTCTTCTCCCACACCGATCACACCCAGCCCACAGTAACACCTCAAACACTGTAATTAATCAAGACGCGTGCCGTAATCAGGAGGAAGAGCGGCTATTTTTAAAAGCCCTGTCACTGTGGGGGCATTGAGAGACAAGATGAGAGAGGAAAAACAAGACAGATTCATTTATTATTTGTGCATTTGAGAAAAACATTTAGCTCAATGTCTTCCATCTGAGCTGCTCATGTCTTCTCTACTCTATTAAATCTGTTCAATTCTGGATGAGAAAGAAAACAATCAATGATAGGTGGTGATAAGAGGAATTCAGATACATGAGCCTTCTGCTTCTAGGAGAGTCTTTTCTCTCTCTTTGTCTTGCTCTTCATCTGATATCTCCTGAGAGACAATCCCAAACACAAGTGCCTCAAGTTAAAGCAGTGAGTGTTTAGCTGGTTTTGCAGTTTAGTTGTTTGTAACCTGCAATTGTTACATTAAAGAGCTGTTTTTGATCCCTTTTGTTGCCTATTGTACATTTTGTTTCCATTTTGTAAATACAAAAATAATACATCTACAGTATTTAAAGTTTGAGTGTTTGATTTCTGTTGAATTTCATTTGTTTCAATGCTCCCAGCAGCCATTAACTCGTGTTGTAAAACACATTCGGGTCAGAACAAACTATGGATTATACTGTATTTTTGTTAAATGTAATCTGGGGTGTCATTTTTTTCACCCTGCATAGGTTTGAACACATTTTTTGCCAAACAATACTGTTGCAAATGCAACTTTTGACATCTACAGCAAAAGATATGGTCAGTGGGGTTTATGGTCCCTTGTAAACCAGTGCTATTTTAGTATTATTGATATACAGTTACGGTATTTGTGTGTATTTTGAATTAGATTTTCTTTTATTTGTGTACTTTTCATTTTATTTTGAGTTTAGCTTTAGTATTTAGTATGTGCTTTTGTCATTTTTTACTATTTTTAAATGATTTTTATATTTAATGTGATAATATTTTGTCTTATTATCTTATTTAAGTTAGCTGCCAAGGCAACATTTCTAACATGTTAATTTCTAAGATTTTTAAGTTTATGATTTTTTATCGTATCTAAAATGATAATCAAATAATTTTGGTGCATGCATGTCCTTTTTTTGCAGTTTGTCGGTTGACTATGACCCTGTCTGAACAGACTGTGACTCATTTTTGGATCACGACCCACCAGTTGAGATCTATTGCCTTAAGGTACCTCATCCTCCTCGCACAAATGTATCAATTATTTATTGATATTAAGACATCATTTAGTAAGTGCCAGGCGTCCCATCAGGATCCCATCTTAGAGACTGATGGCAACTTTAATCACTATAAGACTATGTTAGTATTCAGTGTCAGTCTGTTTAACTCAACACTGACGTGTGTTATGATAGTCAGGGCTGTCCAACCTCGGTCCTGGAGGGACGGTGTCCTGCAGAGTTTAGCTCTAACTCCAATCAGACACACCTGAAGCAGCTAATAAAGCTCTTATAGGCATACTAGACACTTCCCAGCAGGTGTGTTGAGGCAAGTTGGATCTAACTCTGCAGGACACCGGCCCTCCAGGACCGAGCCCTGATAGATCAATGCAAGTCAGTAACAGTGAAGGATGTGGCATTAAACATTAAATGTTATTTGCAGTCTTGTTTCTAAAGCTTTAAATGAACTTATTAAATGGATGTCATCGCTCTTTCCCTATCAATATCTGTAAAATAAATGCACTCGCTCGCTGCTCAGATCAGTGCTGAGGTCTAAGTAGGTTTATGTATTATAATAGAAGATGGCTAGCCATCATCCACTTAGTGTCAGTGACTTTTTGACACAGACATCTCTCTCTCACACACACACTCCCTGCGGCGTGTGCCCAACTCTATGGCCATTATCTCTTTTGGTTGCTATGGTAACCCTAACCTGAGATTGCAGGCTTTAGGTGGTGATGACGTGTGTGTGTGTGTGTGTGTATGTTTTTGCGTGCATGCATGCGTGCTTATATGGTGGCTTTGAGTTATTGAGTTCATATTGAGTTAATTTACAGTTGCTATTTTGAAGAGTAATGATGTCACTTGTGTGCCTTCAAACTGAGACAACCCACACACTTTGCATGCATAAATATAAAAATGACACACACATAATCCCCCTATCATAATATCAATTTCATCCACTACAGACTGCCGTTATTGCCGTTTTCACACATACACGTGCTTGTTAAAGCTTTCAGTTGTGGCTGACATTGATGTCTATGTTCTCTTTTCTTTCAGAACTGAAAATGCATGTTTTTTCTTAAGCAGACTCGGTCAATCTTGATC
This sequence comes from Oxygymnocypris stewartii, assembly GCA_003573665.1. NCBI lineage: Eukaryota > Metazoa > Chordata > Actinopteri > Cypriniformes > Cyprinidae > Oxygymnocypris > Oxygymnocypris stewartii. The sequence goes on along the minus strand of QVTF01005942.1, from coordinate 14,156 downwards.
GATTTATTAGAAATAATAAGCACTTAATTCAAACATGACTCTATTTCACGTCCTTTCATCTCCGTTTGAGCATCGTGTTCCAAGTTGGCAAGCTGCTGTAAATCTGCTGATGCGTTTTGGCTCGTCGTCTCATATTTAGTTCTGCTGAACTGATGTTGGCCTCCATATTTTCTTCTTCACTTTTGCTTCCTAAGACATCAGGTCCCAGTGAAGCAGAAAACCAGTTTAAATTGCCCTGGAGTACTGGTGCTTCTTACGAATTAGTAAATTTTTTAAGCTCACTGTCTTCCTTTGCTGTGCCTGACACTGTCTGTGACTGGTTTTAAGAGGTTCAGTCTTGGATGGACCAAAAAGTGACCTTTATGTCTTGTATATGCCTACAGTTCCCTTACAGAACATGCTGGAAGCTTTGTTATATGTTATGTTGTTCTGCTTGGTCACTGACACAATACGGCTCAAATACGTGACATGGCTCAAATACTGTGAATTCTTGAGGTGAAGCATATCCAGGGTTACTTAGCAGCAATGGTGAACTGATGAAGAGCATTTGGCTTGTCTAAGTCTAACTATCTTCAAGGAACCCAATAGTCCTGATTCTTTGAGCGCTCAGATTAGAGGAGTAAAACCCTCTTCTGTAGCCCGTTTGGTTGCTTTTTAATTCTTGCATGCTTTTTTCTGTTGAAGTGCCCTGGATTTTCCAATCCATACAAGAGAACAAGTGTCTTACAAATCACTTTTAAAACATTACTTTTTATGTACAATTGTTGTAGCTGGAGGAGTAGCGGCTTGATGCGTTGAAAAATACTTGGTTTTAATATGGTTATTAGATCAAATGCAACTTGCTGGTCGAATGCTTTGATGCTGAAGAAACAGAATGACTCAGTGCGTGGAATTGAATTAGATGTCTTACATACAGAGTCAATTTGGTTTCATTAATGGAGGTTGGAAGGGTTTTCAGAGTGTCTGTAGGGCAAGACACCAAAGCCATCTCCAATCATCCTCTCAGATCATGCACATTAATATACTCTGATCAAATTAGTTTCTCTTTTACATAACGGTATACGTATCGCTACAAAACAGCATGAATAAAGAGACATTGCAAAGGAGAGGGACACATTTTAACTGTACATTTTGTACATGTTGTGTTGATACATTTTACTTTATTTTTAGATATATTCATAAAATTACTTTTTATTTTAGTAGAAATGTTCAATAACGTTTTGCAGCCAAGACTTTAAGGTAAATGCCAGTGAAAAGTGTCACTATTGAAAAGTTCGCGGTCAGTATTTATTTAAAAAAAAATTCCAGCAAGGATGCATTCAGTTGATCAAATGTGATCATAAAGATATTTCCAACCTTACAAAATATTTATATTTTATATAAATGCTGTTCTTTTGAACATTCAGTTCATGAGAGAATCTTGAAAAAACTGTAACATGGTTTCCACACGTTCAATATCAAGTTAATAATGTATATTAACAATACATGTTTCTTCAGCAGCATGTCGTCATATTATAATGATTTCTGAAGGATCATGTGACACTGAAGACTGGAGTAATGATGCTGAAAATTCAGCTTTTCATCACAGGAATAAATTACATTTTAAAAAGTAACAATATTACAATATTAGTATTTTTGATCAGATAAATGTAGCATTGGTGAGCATAAGAGACTTCTTTCAAAAAATCAAATAATCTTACCTTATCTTATCGACCCCAAATGTTGAACAGTAGTATTCACTAAGTAGTGTGACAACTACACCAGTCTCTCCTACTGTATTATAACGTAACCGTTCAAGCTTTTTCTGGCTGAGACACGTACCTGTATCAGACAGAACAGCCCCTATCATGAGATCTCAATAGTTCTCTGATGAAGGATAGAGGTTGGGAGAAATAAGAAAAGAAAAAAGGTAGACCGGTGGGGCCTGATAAGATCAATGCCAAAGAAACCGCAGATACCAGTGGACCCAGTCACTTTGTCGCCCCATCCCTTCTGTGTCTCTCTGGCCTGTTGCTTAGTTACTGCCTAGTGTGCTGGGATAGGGGAATGGTTTAAGAGAGAGGTAGAGGGGTAAGCCATGGTACACAGGCTTGATCTGCGCCATTGTGTGCGCACAGATGTTTGCGTTTCAGTTCTCCTGACAATACTTCCTCAATAATCTCCATTACTCACCTGTGACTCCACTTTCATTCATGCACTCTGTGTTTGGAAAGAAATGCCTAATAGATCGCCGGAGCTCCAGACCCGATCCGGGGGTCAGCACGGGCTAATAACACATAATGTGTGTTTGGATTGAGCTCTGCAGGAGAAACTGATCTTTGACCACATGAAGCGAGTGTGTGCGACGTGTTCTCCCAGAAGAGGGCTGATAGGAGACCAACAGAATGAATGCAGAAGGTAGAGGGCTGGTGTTAGTGTGTGCGCTTGTGCAGAGCAAGTCTGAACTCTGCAGTAAAAGGTCTCCTCACAGAGTGAACCTGTCTTAATTAAAGCATCATTATCTGCTCATACACGCTGCATTCCTAAACTAGACTAAATAATGCATACATTTATAAAATAGCTCAAATAATAAGGAATGATATTACTAGTCTTGCCATTTAAGATGTTTTGTACATATTCTATAAAACTTGTTTGTGTGTGTGTGTACATATACACATAATATATGTTCTATAAGGAATAGTGTGTATATAACACACACACACACACACGCACATGTCATCACCATCATATATAATATCATATATATATATATGAATGTATGTGTGTATTTCTATAAAGAATTGTGTGTATATATAACACACACACACACACACACACACACACACACACACACACGTCATCACCATCATATATAATATCATATATATATGAATGTATGTATGTGTGTATTTCTATAAAGAATTGTGTGTATATAAAGCATTCACCCAAAAACATCTTGATTCTTGAAGCACATTAATACCATATAATATAATATAATGTGTGTATAAAGCATTTACCCAAAATACTTTTTAAGGTTCTTGAAGTATATTATATTAATATAAAACACATTAAATATATTAAGTTTATATAGTAACCCATATAGTAGCATTTGCAGTTTTAAATGTAATATATTTGACAAATTTCAATATACAACATTTAAAATACATCTCTAAAATATTTAGCTAAGACACAGTGCACGTTTTATTTATTTAGCTGCATGGGTGACACACGTGCACAGCTGAACGCCTGCTGATAATGGATGAGAATCTAATTATACTTGCTCTGAGAGTATGTTTATTATTATAAATGAAGCCAGCGATGCCAAGTCTTTCACACAAACTCAAATAAAGTCCGAAAGCGATGTGAGCGCGCACAGCGACCTGCTGCGAGACCTCTCTGGGTCCTCTGGTTAGTGCTAGACTGCTAATGTACTCGCTGGAAGAGCTCAGCGAGAGGAGGTTTGAGCCCCCAAACACAACAAACAGTTGTGTTCTTCAGAATCAGCTGCTATAATTATACTAAAAACTAATTGAGAACAGTGCGTCCTGTTTAACTGCGCATATGTGTGCATGTGCGATTCTTTGTGTCTCGTTGCATTGCTAAACTTCATCGCTTTCTGTGTGCAAGCGAATGAGACGTCGGAAAAGGGAGTGAAGCCTACTTGGTTGCTAGGGGACATCTTTGCTTAAATTTTGTTGCTAGGCTGCCAATTCCCTCAGTTAAGTGGAAACGTCTCCCCACTCTTCTGACCGTTCACCCTGCAACCCTCTCTGTCTCTATCGGTGCGTCTCATTCCTCTCCAATGTCTGTTTTTCCATCCGAAATAACCAGCCATCTGTCACTATGCATAAAGGTTGCCTGTTGCTATGGAGTGTGAAGATCCATCGCTATCTAAATATGTATTTCAGGACTCATCGCACTGTTACACTAGCCTGTGTGTCTCAGGATGATGGATACTTGTGCCTCGTGAACTGCAAGAGAAAGCACAAAGGAAGTTAGTAACGTGTGAAGTCCAGTGAAACCGTGTGGGAGATATGCAGCATGTAGATTTACACTCTTAATCTTCTTTCATATTAACCCATGCAATAAATGATGAAAAGCACAAGACGAGCACACAGAAAACATGGCACTGCAGTCTTATTCATAGGCTAATTGCATTCTAAACAATAATCTAATTTGAGCACATCATGGTGCTGAAGGGTTTGGGGATTCAAGTCTGTCTGTAGTGACCTTTGTGCAAATGAATTAAACACTTGTTAAACCAGCAAATTATTATTTTTACAGCAGGCTGCCTGACAGGTAGAAAACAGACATGTGCCTGAGAGAAGAATGATCCTATAATCCTGTTATTATATTTCAGTGCCTCAATTCATTAAAATCAGCTTTTTCTCTCTTTTTGGCAAAGAAGGTGAAGAATCAATAGCGTGTGTTGAATTGTTCGACTTTCACAGAAAAGTTTGCTCTGGTTTTATCGACACTTTCTTCGTTTCTTAATTTATCCCCGTCTCTTCTCTCCCACGGTTTTCTCTGTCAGTGTGACATTTGCCAGCCACCACACACACACGCACACACACGCACGCACGCACGCACACACACACACGCACGCACGCACACACACACACACACACGCACGCACACACACACACACACACGCACGCCCGCTGCCCGCGCTCTCAACAAACTCGCCTGGCAGCATTTCATGCGCTGTCCTTGCTTTTTTATTGTCACAGTTTCACTGGAGAATATTGTGCTCTGTGTAAATCAATGTTTGTTTCATAATTTTTGTGATATTTGGAATATCTTAAAAAAACAGATGTCAGATTGATCTTCTCAGACGCTAATTATGTTCAAAAAACTATTTATATGGTTATTTGAACATATATATATTTATTTATTTGTCCTACCATGCTTTATTTCTAATCTAAATGCAACCACAAAAAAATAACTTGATAACCCAGTAAAAGTCATCAGTGTTGTGCAGTGCTGTGTTGGACCGCACTTGTATTCACTGTATGGTCAAAATAATACTGAAGCATTCTTCAAAATATCTTATTTTGTTTTCTGCCGAAAAAGAATGCCATACAGATTTTGAATGGCATAAGGACGGGTGAATAATTTAGGTTTGAGTGAACTATCCCTTTAAGATGTACAGTGCAAAGCTAATATACATTTCTGGTTTGATTTGAGTTCAAAATAGCTTTTGATTGTGTAAAGCTTTTGAATCGTAACATTTCAACATTTGTTATGTTCTATTGTTCTATTTATATTCTATTGTGAATAAAACATTGGCTCATGGGATTTGAAATTATTTTAGTTCTCATTTCATTCACATTTAAAAAACATTTCCGGAATTTGGGTTGTAATATGAAATAAATATTACGTTTTAAGTGAATATATTCTGCAATATTTCATTATATTTTGATTAAACCAGCCAATATAGATGTTATATGAAGCTATTTTAGGTGACAACAAAATATTCTTACAGTGACAGACAGCACACACTCTTAAAAATAAAGGTGCTTCACGATGCTACAGAAGAACCTTTTAATATCTGAAGAATCTTTCTGTTTCATAAAAGGTTATTTGTGGCAAAAGAAGGTTCTTCAGATTATAAAAAGATAAGAAAGAGATGATTCTTTAAAGAACCTTTGACTGAATGATTCTTTGTGGAACCAAACATGGTTCTTCTATGACATCACTTGAAGAACCTTTGAAGCACCTTTATTTTTAAGAGTGTACCGCTTTTGCATAAATTGAGACCCACCATCTATCATGATGAAAATAATTTAAAACTAAGTGTGTGTCTTGTATAAGACATTTAACTCAAGTTTGATATTGACTAGTTATGCTATTATTACCGCTGTATTATTAGTATTATTTTGATAGCTTTATGAGTACTTTAATCATACTGTATCACATTTACTTCATGAATTTCTAAGGCATCTAAATTATCACCGCGGTCAAAACCGCTGAAAACTTGCTCTACATGCCTTCTATCATCTGATCGATTTTATGCTTTTTAACAAAAAAGTGTGCTGTGGTACACGTGTTTTTGCTGTGAAATATTTACTGATTTTAAAAGTCAAAATCTTTAAAAGTCAAAATCTTTAAGAGTCAAAATCTCAGTTAATTGCATTGCCCCCCAATAAAACCTACATAGCTTTATTCATAAAAGTAAGCATTCAAATATAATCTTAAGACATATTATTGGGAGATATAGATTGAAATCTAATATTTTCATACATTTTATGTAAGTAGCCTGGTATACTGTTATAAATATCAGAATTGTATCTATAGCATCAAATTGCATAAGTTTGCTTAGTGTGGGCCTCTGAATATGTTTTCTTTCCTTCTGGAATATGATAAACTCATGCTATATGAGCCATGAAAGCTGGATACATTAATACTATATACTCACCAAAAAACTGCAGTAAAAAAAAAAAAAAATTAAATCTTTTGTCTAAAGCTTTAATAAACTGTTCGATTGGTAACACTTTACAAATAGTTGTAATTTGTTAACATTAATGTATTAACTAACATGAACAATGCATTTATTACACTATTTATTCATCTTTGTTAGTTAATGAAAATACAGTTGTTCATTGCTTATTCATGTCAATTCATAGTGCATTAACTAATGTTAACAAACACAACTTGTGATTTTAATAATGCATTATTTTTCATGTTTAGTTTATGTTTACTAATGTTGTATGAACCTTATTTTAAAGCATTACCAAAAAAAATCGTACTATTATTTCAAATGTATGCCATGCTTCAGTTACAAAGTTTTTTGCACTTGGCTTCACTTCAGAAATGCTACAAAAAGCGAAAAAAAGTAAAAAATAAATAAATAAAAAACCGGTCTGAATAGGTCAAGATGAGTTTGAAAGTCTTCCAAAAGCACTTCACTCTAAAAATCCCAGAGTCGCGTCCAGCTCAAGGCGTGAGCTTCTGGTGGTTTGGGTTGACATTTTTGACCACTGGATCAAATCCCATTGATGAGAACATCCTCCTCTCGAGCTCTGCTGACAGAGGACGGTCTCCCTGGCGACATGCAGGCTGATGGCGCGCGCCCCCACCTCCTTCACGTGGACCAGGCGCGTACACGAAACCTGCGCGCAGCTCTCAGCTGAGCTGCATTTGCTTGGGAAGTGCCTTGAGCGCTGATCGTGCTCGTAAAGACCGAGAACGCAACAGAATCAAGCACTCTTTATCCAGGCTGCGTGTAGACTGATGGTATGAACATCACACATGATTTCAGGAAGTACTTTTATTAGTTTCCCTCCTCATGAAACTTGACTCAACAGGCAGTTGCAGAAAGTGAGTTGATGCCACAAGCGGCTCGACTGTTGTCAGCTCCAGTGCTCCGCGTCTCCGCTCAGGATGAACGGGACGTTTTTTAACCACACGCTGTTTACGCACGGCGTTTGGCTCAACCGCAGTCAAGAACTCGCGGGGACACTAGTTGATTGCTGCACGGGGAACGGGAGCGAGGTGACCGCGAGCGACGGCGGCGGGTCTTTAGTTCTCGCTCAGGACGAGCGCAAGCTGTTCGTTACGCGCGTGGTGCAGATCGCGGTGCTGTGCATTCTTTCGCTCACGGTGATGTTCGGGATCTTCTTTCTCGGTTGCAACCTCATGATCAAGTCCGAAAGTATGATCAACTTCCTGGTCAAGGACCGGAGACCATCCAACGAAGTGGAGGCGGTGATGATCGGACTGAGTTAGCCTGTCACCGGCTGCAGGTCCGAGTGACTGGGAGCCGTGCCACGGAGATATGCAACTTACATGTTCAGTCCCTTCTGGAAAGAAAACGCGGCGTGGATGGACTGAAGCAAAGATGGCATATACAGCTGCACCTTTACGAAACGAGAATGTATTTAATCATGTTTACGTAGCTTTTTGTATTTGAGGTCATTTTTGCTTGTGATTTTTTTACAGTGAAGTGTTTACACGTTTTTACCTCTGAAAAAAAATCTAAGTATGTATTTATTGCATTATGTTTATTATACGCTACATTACAAATTACTATACGAAATTAACCATGGTTTTATTGTAGTTAAAGTGTAGTAACCATGTGTTTTTTTGACGTATATTGATTACCATTTGTATAACCACTGTTTTAATACAAATACCATGGTTAAACTATGGTTAGTGTAGCAAAACAACAACTTGTGCTTTTTCGACGGACCCGCGCGCAAAATTGGTCTCAATGGAAAGCGCGTGAGCAACGTTGCCATGATGACTTCCTTTTATTATTAGCCTACTGAAAAACCTGTTGAGACCTATACATGCCTGCATGAAAAAGTAGATTTACTAAGACCCTGCAGTCTTTTGTTTTGACTCTCTTTTGGTGGATGAGGGGTTCAATCCTTATTATTCAAGATACTCGGATTTCCTCAAACCCACCATCCTGGTTTGTACTAGACAATCACTTCCAGAAGCATGCTGTTTTGTGAACGGTGACATTTGCACATTGAATTGCAGGTGTTTTGAATTTAAAGATGTCAAACTGTCTTTTTCTTCCAGTTTGAGGGGGGGAGATGTTCATCTGGTGGGGCTCTTGCACGTTTTCAAACACCTGCTGACGTCTCTCCCTCTACATGCGCGTGCTCCGTGTGTCACGCACTCTCTAGTAAAGACCTCAATGCTGCATGGAGTATTTTGTAAACTGTATTGACTTGCAAACTTGAAGTTGTGCAGCATGCTTTGAATAAAATTGTTAAAACATTGCATTGCGTTTGTTTATCTTTAAAGGTCAAACACTCAGTTCAGAACAGAAATAGGTGGCAATTCTTGCACATTTGAAAACAGTGAATAAAAAGGTTGCATATGTAGGCCTCTGTAATATATGTATGACATTGCTTATTATGGTTAAATGCCTATCTTGCATATTTGCGTCTACATGCGTCATCTTCAGTACGTTTTTGTTTTTCACTGATGCTCTGTTGATTTCACTGATTCCCACTGTGGGAATCATTTTTTCTCTTCATTTATAATTATGAATTGAACATTTGGGCATTAAGAAAACTGTGATTTAAAAAGTAGCATGAAAAATTTAAGTCAGAGGGAAGAAAAAATTATATTTTTAGGATTTCATAAAACTTTCCTTTTCATTCCAGTTTCCTGAAGCATAGTTATGAGTAACTGATGAATTGGTTTGCATTACAAAATACATACAAAATGTAAGTATTTTCTACATTCAATTACAGCAAAAGATGTGAAGGATGCAACTTCAACGTCCAGAGAAGGATTATGCTTAGACAGAGTCAAAAGTAATCATATGTGGTGCCTAATTATTCCTTTTGACTTGGCTTTGATGAGAAACAATATTCTTTGATCATAACTTAATAATAATCCTGCTGCATTCAAAATGCATCTCACCATCAAAGACTTTATGTTTCTTAACACCTTTAAACAAGTCAAACTTAAGTCACCATATAAATATAATCACATTTCTGTGTTGTGATCATTTTACACATTTCATTTTTAAAGATTAGCCTGGTAACACTTTAGAATAGGGAACACTTGTTAACTATTAACTACAACTTTTCCCTCAATAAACTCCTAATTTGCTGCTTATTAATAGTTATTAAGGTAGTTGGTAAGTTTAGGTATTGGGTAGGATTAGGGATGTAGAATATGCTCCTGTAGAATAAGGCATTAATATGTGATTAATTACTACTAATAAATGGCTAATATTCTATTAATATGCATGCTAATTAGCATTTAAGAGACCCTAAAACAAAAATGTTACCATTAGTCTTAACTGTTCTCTTGTTCATTTGACTTAATACACACACAGATACAGATGAGGGCCACATAACGATTGATACAAGACGTCACACATTGTTCATCTAAAGCCAATATCTACAACTGTTTAACAAGGAAAGTGACGGATGGGGAACGGGAAGGGGGACATGTGAGGTAGGCATATAGTATTATATTTCTGTAGATGACGTCTGAGTATGTCTCAGACCTCTGTCTCCTGCTCAGCGCTGAGATGTTGATTTTTACTGCCCTCTTATTCCTTTCCTCCATCTCCACTTCTTTTAATGGACTGTAAAAATGGAGATAAGTAGAGAGAGATTAACAGAGCTAACCTGCTTCATAAAATATTAAATCGTACCAAGCAGTGAATCATCTTTGCAGTGCAGCGCTGGGTTGCTTTATAAAATAATTAGCCAAATAAAAATTCAGGAACATGCGGACATGAATTATTGCACAAAGTGAAAACATCTGAAATAATTTTGTCTTATTTTTGTGACTATTTTCTCTCTTACACTCTACATATATTGTTGTCATTTTTGACGTGTGAATAGATTTTGCATTGCGGGTTTATTTTTAAACACAGTAATACGGCTCTTTTACATATTTTATTATACGTGACCATACTACACTGTTTTTTCTTTTTTATATGCTTCCATTTACTGTTTTATTGGACAAGTATGAGCTAAAATTACGCAAGGACTTGATTTTTTCAGTCAATTTTCATCTCATACAGGAGTAAAATGCAAAACATTGCTGCACTATCCATGCATATACGTAATGGAGATGAAGTTTGAATGATTTTGCATTAATATGACCACTAGATGGTACCACAACACCTGGTTCAACTTTAATATAAATATAAGCTCAATTAATGTTGAATAAATAAAACAAACTAATGGAATACACAGGGAAAAAATAAACTATATGGCCTAAATAATGGCCATCATTTGTTAAAAATGATGATTTGTTCGATTGATTCTCTGTAAGGCAGAAGTTTGAATTATGAATACCTTTATCTGGCACGTACAATGTAGAAGGCATGGCCCAAAGCGGTGTTCATTGGTGTCTGAACTTGCCTGCGGTTGTCTTGATGAAACAGATTGCGTTTGCTGAAATGCTGAACACACTGGTCATCTGTCCTTACATGCCTGGGAATGGCTGTTTCCACTCTCAGTTTGCACAGAGTCCAGAGTGAAAACAGAGCGGCACGCAGTAGTTTGGATCTATTACAATGGCACTGAATTTGATTAGAAATTTGTGTGCCAGTTTTACTTCTAGCTTCCATAGCTGCGGGTAAGTTGCTTTTGTTAATGTTTGTTTAATTAATAACTCAAAAATGAGAAGAATGTGGTGTTGTGCTAATGTCGCAAATAGTTTTGTTATTCCTGAATTTGATTACTCTGTAGCTTGTTTCAACACACTTGAGAGGCTGTAAATTGAACCTTAAAGAAATGTAGGTGTACTTGACTACTATGTACTTACATTTAAATTCATATTTTGATACAATGCAACTTATCGCATACATGCATGTTTTTACATTGTACTTATATTTAGAAAAATCTGTTGACCCATACCCTTAAATGTCTTACCCATACCACCATACTAACCATACCCGTATATCCCACCTCAATAGCAGCAGGAGTGTTTTGCAATACAATATGATCACAATAAGTACATTATATACATTTTTTTGATGTAAGGTACGTCGTAGTTAAAGTAGGACCGAAATGTCTAGAGTAGAAAGAAACCACTTTATTTATTTAGTTTAACGATGGTCTTGTTTCTAGGCTCTAACATTTGCACTTCCAGAGGGAGTGAGTAGCTGTAAAGAATGTTTGTCGATACATCCGACCTGGTGCCTGGTGCTCTCAGGAGGTACAAAACAAAACCCCATCCACATATACGACTAAACACTCCTGCACAGACTAAATAATGGCTGCTTGAAATGCTTCCCTCTGATTGTTATCAATGTATCTGTCGATCTTTGGAAGGGAGGCTCGAGTTCGTCCCGTTGTGATCTCAGAGACCGTCTCATTCAGTCTGGTTTGTGGCGTGAAGTTATTGAGTTTCCAGTAAGCAGCATGAGGATACTTGAGGGCATACCCTTGAGGCAACAAGCCAGGGGGTTCAGATGATATCACTCAGATCCAACCACAAAAAATCCACCTGACCCTCAGGCCAGGTATGCAACAAAACAGACCGTTATATTTCACTATGTTAACAGTGCAAATCCAATGGCATACTTTCTCATGCGTAGTTTAGGAAAAAATACTTTTAGTTTTTGTTTCTTTAATATATAACTGTCAGACTTGTCTTCCTCTGCCTGTGTTTCCTTACCCTTATGTGCCCATATTGTTCCCCATCATTAGTTAATTAGTCTCCGTCTGTGTCTTGATATTGTCCCAGGTGTTTCCAGTTATGTCTCCCTATATATAGTCTGTTCTGCCCCATGTTTCCTGTGGATTATTGTTAATGTCATATGTGTCAAGCTCGTGTAGATGTCCTTACCTGTGTTCCTGTGTCTCCTCCGTTTGCTATTCATTAAATACCCCGTTTGTTACAATCCTCGTCTCCTCGTTCCTGGATCCCCGTGTGTACCGTGACAATAACATGTGATAATATTTTATCTCTTCAATTCATATATTTTTTTGGCAGCATGTTATTACTTGTTTCAAATGTCAATGTCTGCTTATGAACTGTTTTGTGAACACATAAGAGTAGGAAAAAGTCATGACGTTTTAAACCTGAAATGTAACTGTTAAGCAAGCGTTGCTTGAGCTAGTAAAAGGGCTTTAATGTCTCTCTGAGAGATCTTGTTCTCAAAAAAAATCCATGCTAATTTCTGCCAAAAGCTGAGTTTTGTCTTCAAATTTAGAAAGTTCTAACCCTTTCATCTGTCCCGTTTCTCTTCAAGCCGATTCAAAGAAATTCCACTGTCTCTGTGAAGCAAGTAGCTGATTACCCAGTGGACCTGTACTACCTGATGGACATGACCAATACCATGAAGGACGACCTGCAGAATCTTTACACACTGAGCAATGGTCTGGGCCAGTGCTTTACGGGAAGTCACCAGTAATCTGCGCATGGGATTTGGAGCTTTTGTAGACAAACCGCTCTCACCTTACATGTACATTTACCCTGAAACAAGTCAGCCAGAATCCTTGTTATAAGTAAGCCCTAATTCATTTCACATTAGAAAAGCACACGACGAACAGAGTGAGTGGACTACATTTAGTGCTTTCTGTTCTGACTGCTGTAGGTCTTCTGAAACCTGCCCACCACTGTTCAGCTATCGTAACGTACTGTCTCTGACGGAGCAGGTAGAGCGCTTCACAGAGGAAGGAAGAAGCAGAAAGTGTCCAGAAACAGAGATGCCCCTGAGGGGGGATTTGATGCTATCATCAGGCAGGCAGTAGTGTGCAAGGTGACACAAAATACACAAAGAGAAACCCACAAACAATCGGAGTAAAGCTGTTCTGTTAATAGTCTCAAATCCTGAAGAGAATTTGAATTTTGAGCTATATGCACATTATTTATTGGGGAAAAAATAATATGACATTAACCTTATGCTTGAATGATATTCCAGAGGGAACATTTCTTTACCCTTGTTGGTTCTCTTTACCCTTGTGTATGACCTCATTTCTCTTTCTTCCAGGACAAAATGGATGGAGGCCTGATGCATCTCATTTGCTGATCTTCACAAGCGATGACAGAAGTCATTTGGCTTTGGATGCCAGGCTGGCTGGAATAGTCCAGCCCCATGATGGAGAGTGTCATGTCAACCACAACAATGAATATGACAAGTCCACTATACTGGTCAGCCAAACATAACTTGGGCAAATCTCTCTCTCTTTTAAGCAGCACTGTTGTTTTCAACATAGCTAATAATAGGAAATGTTTCTGGAGAAGCAAATTAACATATTATAATATTTCTGAAGGATAATGTGACAGATTTACCATCACAGGAATACATTTAAAATCTAAAAATATATTAAACTAGAAATTTATTATTTTATGTTGCAATAATATTTCACAAAATAATGTTTTACTGTATTGTTTTAATCATAAATGCAGCCTTGGCGAGCATTCTTTTAAAACGTGAAAAAAAACACAGAGGGAGAGAGAGAGAGAGAGGGGGGAGAGAGAGAGAGAGAGAGAGAGACAGCGGAAGAGAGGAGAGAGAAGGAGAGGAGAGAGAGGAAGAGAGAGGAGAGGAGAGAGACAGGAAGAAAAGAAGAGAGAGAGAGAGAGAGAGAGACAGCGAAAGAGAGGGAGGGAGGAGAGAGAGAGAGAGAGAGGAGAGAGAGAGAGGGGGAGGGAGAGAGAGAGAGAGAGACAGCGAAAGAGAGGGAGAGAGAGAGAGAGAGAGAGAGAGAGGGGGGAGGGAGAGGAGAGAGAGAGAGACA
>QVTF01005941.1:5000-28109 GCA_003573665.1 Oxygymnocypris stewartii | reverse complement strand
CAGATCCACATCCCTCACAAAACACTTACAGTATACACAGAACATAACACCATTAAAGTCATTTTAATAAATGGTATGCATGTAAAACCCCTAGTGACATTTATTTCATACTAAAGGTCATTGCACATAGAGTCATAAATGCATGCTACGGATGCGAAACGCAGAAAGTCGAACCTGATACGATTTTTTGTGGGCAAAATTTATTGACACAACGTGAGGTCGTAATAATTGTTTTACAAGTCGAAAATTTCAGACTCGGTATGCAATGAATTTAAGTATAGTTAAAATCTATTATCATATTTACTGACAGATAACTCGAGACTTACTGATAGAAAAAGATTTATTTGGCGTGCAATGCACATTTCTCATATTAAGTCTAAAATGTGTTTTAATGTCACTTTTGATGAGGATTGTATGATCTTTGAATAAAATCTGTTTTAAATGCAAAATATGTAATGTGCATCTGAAGCACTTTCATATATACTAAGTGTATCTTTAATTGGAAAACTCAAAAATCTGCAAAAAAATAAGTTGAGAGAACTCAAAATTGTCCTAAAAAATAAGTTGAGAAAACGCAAAAATGTCCTAAAAAATAAGTTGAGAAAACTAAAAAATGTCCTAAAAAATAAGTTGAGAAAACGCAAAAATGTCCTTAAAAATAAGTTGAGAAAACGCAAATATTTCCTAAAAATAAGTTGAGAAAACTCAAAATTGTCCTTAAAAATAAGTTGAGAACTCAAAAATGTCTTAAAAAATAAGTTGAGAAAACTCAAAATCTCCTAAAAAATAAGTTGAGAAAACTCAAAAATCTTGCCTTAAACTTTTTAAGTTTGCTCAACTTTTTTTTTACAGTGACAATGCAAAGATGATTATTCATCTTTCAGATGATGTATAAATCTCAATTTGGACAAACTGACCCCTGTGACTGGTTTTGTGGTCATTATAGTTCCAGCATGTCTGAATCGAGTGCTCATTCATTCCGTCAGGTTTGCGTCAGGACTTCGCCTCTGTGAACCGCCGCAGCGCCAGCTTCTCCTTCCAGTTCGGTCAGCGTGGAGATTCGCTCCAGGACGAGGACGAGGAGGAGGATGATGAAGACTACGGTCAGTTACCGCCGCCGCAGCCGCGTCTGAGTCGAGCCGGACCGCTGCAGCGCAGTCTGCCGCATTCACACACCTTCAGCAGCATCACGGACTGGACGCAGACGCAGACGCAGACGCAGACGCAGACGCAGCTCCGGAGCAGCTCAGGTCAGAATCAGAGCATGTGTGATTAGACTGATTTACTGAAGCGTTCCAATTCACCTACTTATACTATGCCCTAAAAGTATGCACTCTTTTTGTGAGAAAAAGTACATACTTTTGAGTATGTAGCAGAATAGTATGCACGCTTTGAGATATAGTACTGTGTCTTTAAAGGATGCTCGGTTGATTAGTTACTCATCCTGTAACGGTTTAAACTGCACTGTTACAGTTAACATCCACATTTCGTTTAATTTGATTTCCTACCGTATTGGAGAGAAATAAAGCACATTGCGTGTCTTTGATCATGCCGAGAACTCATGTGTTTGCATAACGATGCAAATGTATCGTAAAAGTCCAGGTGTTGCTGCAGATGAAATATAACGTGGATAACATTAAATTAATATTTTTTAATCAGGTCAGACATTGATTGTTTATCACTCAAATCCCTTTCTCTACCTATCCGTTGGTCGCGCATATCCGCCGTGTTTGTAGTTTTTTAAAACACTTTTAATGCGTGTTTGTAGTTCTAATCACGCAGTGTGTTGTGGTTAATATTACTCTTTAGAGCGAGCATCGATCTGCACTTCGAATTCTGACTAAGTAGTAGACCATCCGGGACTCTTTGGCATACTTTTTCAAACATACTATGATTTGGGACATACTAATTATATTTTGAATACTGTTTAGGACGGATAGAATGTGAATTGGGACGCAGCACGTGTCTCAGTGTGAGAGAAATTATGAAACTACATCAGGACTGCAGCTCAGTATGCAAACTAATGCAAAAAACACCAATCACAGTGTGTGTGTGTGTGTGTGTGGTGTGTGGGTGTGTGTGTGTGTGTGGTGTGTGTGTGTGTAAGAGAGAGAAAGAGAGATAGAGAGAGTGTGAGTGTGTGTGTGTAAGAGAGAGAGAGTGTGTGTGTGTGTGTGTGTGTGAGTGAGAGAGAGAGTGTGTGTGTGTGTGTGAGAGAGAGAGCGAGAGTGTGGTGTGTGTGTGTGTGTGTGTGTAAGAGAGAGCGTGTGTGTGTGTGTGTGTGTGTGTGAGTGAGAGAGAGAGTGTGTGTGTGTGTGTAAGAGAGAGAGAGAGAGTGAGAGAGAGAGAGAGAGTGTGTGTGTGTGTGTGTGTGTAAGAGAGAGAGCGTGTGTGTGTGTGTGTGTATACAAATTTGTATAATGACATGGGTACGACAGGTATTACAAGGAGAAGGTGATGTATGAGGACATTTTCAGTGTCCCCATAATTTAAAATGCTTATAAATCATACAGAGTGAGTTTTTTTGAGGGAAAGTAGAAATGCACCGTCTCCTGTGAGGGCTAAGTTTAGGTGAAGGGTAGGTGTAGGGTAATAGCACATACAGCTTGTACAGTATAAAAACCATTACGCCTATGGAGAGTCCCCGTAAACCATAAAAACCAACATGTGTGTGTGTGTGTGTGTGTGTGTGTGTGTGTGTTTTCAGGCGCGTGTGTGTGTGCGCGTGTATGTGTGTGTACGTGTGTGTGTGTTTCAAATATTGTGTGTGTGTGTGTGTGTGTGCGTGCGTGAGTTTCTGTGTGTGTGTGCGCGTGTACGTGTGTGTGTGCGTGTGCTTGTACGTGTGTGTGTGTGTGCCTGCCTGCGTGTGTGTGTGTGTGCTTGCGTGTGTGTGTCTGTGGTGTGTGTGAGAGTGTTTTTGTAATCCTCCCGTATCAACTGCGTAAATCAGTAGAAAATCGAGTAAGTTAATAAACTTGAATGTTTTATTAAGAATATGTGATATATTAATGATGGTGTGTGCTGATGTGAAACACTCACTGATGTTCAGAGGTGAATGATTGAGTCTCTAAGCATCTTTATATAACACTCACACACACAACACACACACACACTCACACACACTCTCACACACACACACACACACACTCTCACACACTCACACACACACTCACACACTCTCTCACACACACTCACACACACACACACACTCTCTCTCTCACACACTCACACACACACACACCACACACACTCACACACTCTCTCACACACACACACACACTCTCACACACACTCACACACACTCACACACTCTCACACACACCACACACACACTCGCTCTCACTCTCACACACACACACACACACCACACACCACACACACACAACACACACACACACACACACCACCACACACCACACACACACACACCACACACACACACACCACACACACACTCACACACCACACCACACCACACTCACACACACACCACACACACTCACACACACACTCACACACACACACACACTCACACACAGCCGTGTCTCAATCCTCTTACAGCACATACGATGTAACCGGGCTGTAATCCGAAGATGTTTTATGAATGTGATGATCTGATCTGCAGATAAGCTGAGGAGGAGTATGCCGGACCTGCTGGCGTGTGCGGCTCTGAGTCCAGCGGTGTCCTCGGTGCCGTCCGTGTCCGTGTCCATGAGGAACAGCCAAAGCTTCGACTCGTCCGGTGCTCTGACGCGTCTCCAGAGCTGCAGTACGTCTCAATCTGATCCCTAATCACCCTCTATACCCTCGAATACAGCACGGTTCAGGCTTCCCACGGGTCACGCACTTTATACAACAGCATGCAAGTTTAAAAGGTCTATTCCAGACATTGAATTTTTAGTCCTAGTGCAGTACACCAATGACTTATGGATACAGTCATCTCATACACTTCAAAACTGTGCAACAGAGGTGCAAATACCATTTTTAAGTACATTAATATCTTTGTTGGCACAGTTTGAAGTGCCTTTTTCTCTTCTAAAGAAGGGGTGCCAGTACTTTTGTCCATATAATGAATGTACAAGTCATTAGTGTTTGGTGATGAGTTTGTGGCTCATTTAAAGTCACACCAGAGGTGTTCAGCTGCTTTCTGCAGACCAGTCAAGTTCTTCCACACTGACCAGCACTTTTGGCAATAAAGTGTATGTGACCCTGGAGCACAAAACCAGTCATAAGGGTCAAATTTTCAAAATTGAGATATATGCATCATCTGAAAGATGAATAAATAATATTTGCATTGATGTATGGTTTGTTATGATTGGACAATATTTGAAAATCTGGAATCTGAGGGTGCAAAAAAACTGAATATTGAGAAAATCATCTTTAAAGTTGTTCAAATGAAGTTCTTAGCAATGCATATTACTAATCAATAATTAAGTTTATGGTACGAAATATATTAAATATCTTCATGGAACATGATCTTAATGATTTTTGGCATAAAAGAAAAAATTATAATTTTGACCCATACAATGTATTTTTGGTTATTTCTACAATTATTATTTTTTTAATGCATAAAAATAGGTGAATGAGACACAGCTCACTGGTTGTCATTCCCTCCTTCAAGTGCACTGTACTAGTGGCCTATTGTAGGGAATAGTAGGATATAGAAGCCGATGTTGGACACAGCTCTTGTGTTTGTGTGTGTAGTCCCTGCTCCGGCGCCGCTGCAGAACCGGGTCCAGAGCGTGGGGAACTTCTCGTCCCGTCAGCCGCTCAAAGCCACAGCGTACGTCAGTCCCACCGTCAAGGGCCCGTCATCCATCACCTCCTCCGTCAGCTTACAGAGCCTGTCGGTCAGCGGGGTCCCTAAAGCGGCACGCAGCGGTCTGCCTCGGCCCTCGTCCGTCATCACCAGCGGCTCCGGCCCTCGAGGCAAACTCAGCGCTCCGGTGCGCAGGTAAACGGTCCTCCACGCTGCTTTCATAGGCCACGGACACACTGCAGCTCGGGACTAGATGCGCTCAGGAGCCATCTCCTGAATATAAAGGTGCTTCAAGTGACATTTTTGGTCCGAACATCTCTTTATAATCCGAAGAACCTCTTTTGAAGCTTGTCAGGTGTTAACGGTTCTTCTATGGCATCGTGAAGCTATGAGTGTAGTGTCAGATCTTCAAGAACAAGCTCTAAAACTTATTTTTTAGGACATTTTAGAGTTTTCTTAACTTATTTTTTTGGACATTTTTGAGTTTTCTCAATTTTAATTTTTTAGGACATTTTTTAGGACATTTTAGAGTTTTCTCAACTTTTTTAGGACATTTTAGAGTTTTCTCAACTTATTTCTTTTTTTTAGACCACTTTATTACCTCCATTAAAAAGCTTGAGCTAAGTGCTTGTAAATATAAGGACAAGCGCTCTCTGAAGCAGAGCATGAGCAGCAGCGGTAGTTTAGTTATAATCGACGGTATTTAACCAAACGCCTACATTTTTCTTCACTCCTGCAACATGTTGCAATGGTTACCGAGTGAGTGTTGTACCACGTACATGCACGGGTCGATAATTTTATGAAGTTGTCACTCCTTGCAGTGTGTACGTGGCCATATTCAAAAAAACATAGACTGGAAAAAAATAGACGTAGTGTTTGTGACGTCACCGGTCGGTTTCTGAAGAGGGAACGGACGTCGCTATCTTGGCACTCCCGGATGGGTTAAAAGGCGGGGTGGGTGGAGCTTGTTTTTGAAACCACGCCCACCTAGCACGACAGTGGTGACGGCAGCAGCAATCCACCTGTCACTCAAGTGGCCACGCCCTTAATTATGCAGAACTTTAAAGCTTAATATAATTTAAACGGATGAGTTATAACCCCCCCCCCCACACACACACACACACACACACACACACACTTGTCACGAAGGCCAAAATTAGCGATTATACACCAAAACCACTTTTTGTACCAGACTGTAAACATACTTTTTTCTAATAGTGCATTTTAACATGAGGAGTCTATGGGACTGACTCCCTGATGAACTGCAGTTTCAGTCACGGTTGCCGCTTGGTTAAAACCTAAACTTAGTAGGTTATGAAGACCTCAGGCTGAAGAATTTAGATCTGCTGACCTAGAAGCAGCGGATTGAGCGTGTTAAACCCGCATTAATGTGTGCTTTTAGGATGAAGCTCAACAACCGTAAACTGATTACAAGCGTAATACACTGACGTTCAGATCAGGACGATGTTTCACTTCGGATCAACAACACACAGAAAAATAAGGTTTCAAATCTTACCTTTTGGGGTACAACAGCGTGTCCCCGGAGAAGTACCCTTAAAAGGAGATAGCTGTACCTTTTTTACCCTAATATGTGCATATTAGTACCTTAAGAGTAGCAATACGAGGTACTAATATGTCCTTTTAAGGGCACTTCTCCAGGGACAAGCTGTTGAACCCAAAAAGGTACGATTTTAAACCTTATTTTTCTGTGCGAAGGCTGCATATCTTTTGATTTAAAATATAGAAAAACAGAAATATTTTTGCTATTTAAAATATGTTTTTATATGTTAATATCTGTTCAAATGTAATTTATTTCTGTGTATTTTCAGCGTCATTAATCCAGTCTTCAGTGTCACATGACCTTCAGAAATCATAATAATATGCTGATTTATTATTAATGTTTGGAACCTGTAATACTTTTTTCAGGATTCTTTGATGAATAACAAGAAATTAAAAAAAATTACAGTATTTATTCAGAATATAACTCTTTTGTAACAATATACAGTAACACAAAAACGTGGTGTTTTTTTTTTTATAAATGTATACTTTTATTCAGCAAGGATGTGTTGAATTGATACAAAGACTTATATTGTTAGAAAATATTTATATTTTGGATAAATTCTGTTTTTTTTAAATCAATAAATCAGAGTTTTTGCTGCTTAATTATCTGAACAGAAGATTAAAACGCTCGCTGATGCTCCAGAAGGAGAAACATGCATGAAAACGTTTGAATATTTGAAGATCAGGGTAAATATAACTTAATTTGTCTTCTGGAAAACATGTTACTATCTTCTCTAGCTTCTGAAGGGCAGTGCTAAATGAAAAAAAAATATGATATTTAAGCAAAACAAGAAAAATATACACATCTTCATTCTGTTCAAAAGTTTTCACGCCCCGGCTCTTAATGCTTGTTTCTCCTTCTGGAGCATCGGTGAGTGTTTTAATCTTCTGTAATAGCTGCGTACGAGTCTCTCAGTCGTCCTCGGTGTGAAAAGATGGATCTTAAATCATACAGTCATTGTTGGAAGGGCTCAAAAATGCTGTAAAACCACAGAATTAGTGAGAGCTGAAGGATTCAAAGCAGAGTTTAACTGTTCAGAGACTCATGAACAACTATCACTGAACTAATAAACACACAGCTGTGGATCATTCAGACAACAACACAGTCTTAAGAACACAAGAAAACTTTCGAACTTTTAGATTTTTATAAATTCAACTATTTTTTTCTCTTATGCACAACATGTTAATATCTTATCCAGGTCAGTACTTAATAAATAACAGCATGCATTTTGTATGATCCCTCTTATTTTAGTAAAATAATCAACATTTTGCAGATTCTACTAACTTTTGATTTCAACTGTATATAAATAGAGCTCTCTTGATTATATTTGTTACTGTATCATGCTTTATTCTGATGAGTTATTGGTTGTTGTCTTTGCTGTATCTCTCTGTGTCCGTCCGTGTTTCTTTCTAGAGCTGATTGATCATTGGCTTCATTAAGCTAAGTGTAAACCTTGAGCGAAATTTGTCAAGATTTTCCACAAATAGTGCTTTTTATATTCAGAAGCTGAGCCGATCGTTGAGGCCTACGATCAGCCGGCTCTAGAAACAAACACAAAAGCTGTGCTGATTAAGAGAAAGCACACTGGTAATGCTTTATTGTATTGATTGTTGTGTTTGCTGTAGTTTGCTGCCGCCGCCGAAGAGCCTGGCGACGCTGAGCGCGCTGAGGGACCGGAGCTGGCGTGACGGATGTTACTGACGGTTAGGGACGGGTCCGGATCGGTCCCGCTGGCCGGGGCCGCTCTCTTTCTCACCAAGTGCTCTTGAGGAGGCTTCCAGAGCAAACGCAGCTCTGTATGCAAACACACGGAGGATCTGAGAGATCACACATGCTGCTAAATCAGGGGCCGCTCGTCCCTGCGCTGAAGCAATCTGGTTGAAATAAACTCTTTTAAAGGGGTCATCGGATGCACATTTTACACAAGATTCTTTAGGGTCTTAAGTAAAGTCTATAACATACTATTTCTCAATGGTAGTGTAAAAAACACCTCCTTTACTCTTAAAACCAGCTCCGCTGTTCTAGTACATGTTGCTTTAAATGCTAATGAGCTCTGCTGACTCCGCCCCCCTCTCTTCCATGCAGTAGATCATAGATAAGTGTAGATCCTCCACATCTCGCATTCACCATAATAATCACTAAAGCATATAACTTGCTGTTGTAGACGCACAGTCAATGCGCTCAAAGATTCGCAGACCGTTCCAGACGTGGCGGATGGCTTGCGTATCGTGGAACATAGAAAGAGTCGATTATGAGGCATCTAGGTATATATATCTATGGTGCATACTAAACTTCAGCCGATTAACTGGCGTATAACTAGCATATTATTATGAAAGGTTTGCAAAGATTCATAAAAACCCTTATACTCGCTTCTTCTGTAGATGAAGCTGGATCACGAATGATTCGGGTGAACATAGATGCATTTATGTAGATCGGGGATCGGCGCATTCACTTAATTAACGTTAATCCTCTGCGTCTTCAGCGGCTCAGATGACGGGAGTAAATAACGACTGCTATATTCATTATTATTACATCCAGCAACTAAAGACTTGAATCACTTAATCAGAGACATCTTGTCTTACCTGCACAGCTCTCAGCTCACTCAGGGGGGCGGAGCTAAGGTAAGACGGACCCGTCAATCAACTATAGTGGGTGGGGCCTGTACTGAACTACGTAATTCTGACAGGAATCTCAGAACAGCCTGATTTGAGGAAAAAACACTGGATTTGTATCATTATAGGATGGATGTGTACACACGTTTATATTCAAACAACTTGAAGTGTATTTTACATCCGAAGACTTCTTTAATAATAACGGTGCTTAAAAGGTTCTTCACAGCAACAAAAGAACCATTTTTGGCTCCACAAAGAACCATGTTTTATAATCAAAAGAAGCTTTTGTGAAACAGAAAGGTTCTTCTATGGCGTCGTGAAGCACCACCTTTATTTTTAAACGTGTATGATTCAATTTGTATGATTTAAAAAGTTTTAACCAAAATTCAACGTGTTTTTAACTATTTATAGGTACATGTGTATATGATTAATAGTGCTTTTTAACTTTTCATACACTCTCTGCGGACCAATTATTGCACCATTTGAAAACATATTTGACTTAAATGAATGTTTTGATTATAATTAATTTGATGTTGCACTTTCCCTATTAATGTTTATTTTATCGTTGATGCACTGTAGATGTAGCACTGTATTGATTTAGCTCTTTAAAAGTTATCTCCTCGCATATTTAATATGTAAAATGTATTTAAAAGAGCGTTCTCCATCGTTGCACATTGTTTCTGTAAATGCACATTTACAGTTTTCTTCTTCAATATTTCCATATGACTGATATTTTAATGGGTGTGTCTGTATTTAAAGTCCAAATAAAGTTTTGTTTGTTTTTTTATGATCGTGCGCTGCTGATATTTTTATGTCTGTTCTGGGAATCCAAACATTAGACTCTGCTTTAGTCATATTCATAATTCAGATAATAAGCAGAAATAACTTGAGTGTTGATCTGAAAGCTGAAGGGTTTGTTTAAAATGCTCTCTACTGTACAGACCAGAATTCATATTTACATTTCCTCATTCATTCCACATATTAATATGCCAAAAATATATTAAAATATATTTATATTAAAAACAAAGCCCAGCCCATCTAATATTTAGATTTTTTTGGCACCCTCAGATTCCAGATTTTCATAACAAACCATACATCAATGGAAACATTATTTATTAATATTTCAGATGATGCATACATCTCAATTTCATAAAATTGACCCTTATGACTGGTTTTGTGCTCCAGGGTCACATATAGTGAGCAACCTTATAATTTAGAAATCTTATGTCGAATGGTTTTCTGGCTTTCATCATAACGCAGAGCTTTTTTGAGGTGTGGCCACACCTAACAGTGTCATATTGCATCAACCAAAACTATTTTAATATTTACAGTAATACTGTCCCTTTAATTAAGAACCATTGTTATGCTCTAACAGTGCAAACCCATTGAGCACAGTACAATCAAACTTTAATGGCCCACCTGAATTCACCCTAACATGATTAGCCATGAACATTAATAACTTTAAATCTGTGATATCTTGACTAATTTGCAAAACACATCTTCCCATACCGGGAGTCGAACCCGGGCCGCCTGGGTGAAAACCAGGAATCCTAACCGCTAGACCATATGGGAGACCTGTCGAAATCGTGGCCTGAAAGCCACTTATAGTTACAAGATAATTATATTATAAATATATACGAATATGATTGTGATACCATCTTATAGTTTTAACGTTGTTTATTATTGCCGAGCAATCTTTTACCATCGTATTTATCAGTCTTGTTTTACTAGAATTTCCCAGTCCTGCTTCGAGCTTTGTCGCTCCATAAGTGACGTCATTTTGAAGCGCCAGGAGGCAGTATAGCATATGTATATTTCCGTAAAACATTTACGCACGTTTATTGGGATTTTAAGTTTTCATCCTTCAAAATGTGAGTAACGTTAATCACGAGCATTTAAATCAGACGTGTAAAGAACTCGCGCGGCTGTGACGTCACGTTGATCCACACGCGATCGCTGTGTAAATATAATAAATAATATGTTGTTTGTTTGTAATCAAGGACTGAATTCTGGAAATCACAGCCGAGGAAGTTCTGTCAGTACTGCAAATGCTGGATCGCGGATAATAAACCAGTGAGTGAATCCAGACACACGTTACAGAGCCATACATACATCTATATTACAGAGAACCAGATATTTCATAAATGTATATAGAATGTGTTTTCTCGTGTTTTTCTCGCAGTGTGTCGAGTTCCACGAGAGAGGAAAGAATCACAAAGAAAATGTTGCAGCCAAAATCGCAGATGTAAGTAAAAGACGAACTGCTGTGCTCAGAATACAACACAAGTGTTGTGCACACTGCGTACTGCACACTGCATTCTACACAGTGCACACTACACAGTGCATACTGCACACTACATTCTACACAGTGCACACTACACAGTGCATACGGCACACTACACCGTGCACACTACAGTCTTTAAACAACAAAGTTTGTGTCTGCTCTCTCTAGTTCTGTTGTATATTACTGAACTCCGTGACACGCGGAGTACCTCAAGGCTCTATTCTTGCACTGCTCTTGTTTCGCCTGTATATGCTCCACTAAGTCAAATAATGAGAACACCGCTATGCTGATGATACCCAGATCTACCTAGACTTATCTCCAAATGACTACAGCCCCATTGACCTCCTCTGCCAATGCATTAATGTAATTAACAGTTGGATGCGCCGGAACTTTCTTCAGTTAAACAAGGAGAAAACTGAAGGATTGCATTTGGAAACAAAGATGAAGTTTTTAAGGCGAATGCATATCTTGACTCTAGGGGTCAAATAACAATAAATCAAGGGTGGGGTGATTCTGGAGACAGACCTTAGTTTTAGTAGCCATGTAACTAAATCAGCATACTATCGTCTCAAAGACATTGGAAGAATTAAAAGTTTTGTTTCCAGTCAAGATTTGGAGAAACGTGTTCATGCCTTTATCACCAGCAGGGTGGATTATTGTAATAGTCTTTACAATCATCTTTTTTAACATTTGTTTAAAGTCGCCATTATATCAGAATAGACTATTCTTATTTTTTATGCAATACTGCTTAAAAAAAATCATATCTTTATTGCCCAAAAATGAAACCTAATAAGAGAATCTGTGAATAGTATAAATTATTTGTCTGTGCACATCTGCTCTCGTTATGAATAAAGAAGCCGTTTTCCTCGGATCGACGCCATAATTGGAAAAGTACGAAAATAAAAATTGGAAGCCTCTTTAATCAGCCTTTGTTTTTCAATTTAACAGGGAAAAAATTACTTTTTATGTATGATAATAGCTGGATTGCACTCACACACATAATATGATGAGTATATATCCCAATAAAGCAGCAAAATGTATTTCATGTGTTTAAGTGTGTACTGCACCGTATCCAAACAGTGAACCGAGCCATGATCTCATTATGTGTCATTCTCAGAAATATAAATATTTAGCATTTTTATGCACAAAACTTTTCTTGCCATTTCAAGGATATGTTCTTCAAACTGACTGATTTGAGCTCCTGCTCATTCACTCACTGCAGATGGAAGCTCCAGTGCTTTGCATTATGGGATACGGTGTGTGTGTGTGTGTGTGTGTGCATTATGGGATACGGTGTGTGTGTGTGTGTGTGTTGTGGTTGTGTTCAGTGTGTGGGGTGTGGATGCTGGGTGTAGGTAACAGCATGTTGGCGCGCTGCGCTGTCCGAGCTGCGTGTGTGAAGATAAGAGTGTGTGTGGTGTGTGTGTGTGTGGTGAGAGATGCTCTCTGATTGGCCGGCACTCATGTGACCTCGTCAATGTTCATGATATATTAGAAGAAGAACGTGGCGAAGGCCAAGCAGGAGGCAGAAGACGTCGAGAGCATTTTCGTAGCGATGGAGGAAGCGCTCTGAGAGGCGTATGAGGAGTGATCTGAAAGGCTGGCGGGTCAGTCGTCAGGTGTGTGTGTGTGTTGGGTGTGTGTGTGAGAGAGATAACGCTGCTCCTCACGGTTCTTCTGTCTCTTCAGGTGAGAGTGTGGCTCCGTCTGAAGCTCCTGCTAAAACGCAGAAAAAACCCGAAGAAACTCAAAGCGAGCGTCCCTCACAGAGCAGCAGCGGCGGGCGGCAAGCGGACAGACGTCTGGGTGAGAGGAACCGCAAAACGACGGCTTGAGTATTTCTACAACGCCAACACTGGGGTGAGCTGATGATTGAGACCACACGCAGGTCTGTACGTGTTCTCCATCACTCACTGTGTGTTTTATCTCAAGTCTCGGTGGGAGAAACCGGACGGGTTTGTGGATGGAGCTCGTCATTGGCCGCGGGACAAATACAGGGTAAAACCGCCTGTCTGTGACTCTGGAGTCTCTCTGCCTTTCTGCGAGTCTGAGTCCATCTGCAAGTCTGTCTGCGAGTCTGTCTGCGAGTCTGTCTGCGAGTCTGAGTCTGTCTGTGAGTCTTTCTGCGAGTCTGTCTGCGAGTCTGTCTGCGAGTCTGTCTGCGAGTCTGTCTGCGAGTCTGTCTGTGAGTCTGTCTGTGAGTCTGTCTGTGAGTCTGTCTGTGAGTCTGTCTGTGAGTCTGTCTGCGAGTCTGAGTCTGTCTGCGAGTCTTTCTGCGAGTCTGAGTCTGTCTGCGAGTCTTTCTGCGAGTCTGAGTCTGTCTGCGAGTCTGTCTGCGAGTCTGAGTCTGTCTGCGAGTCTGTCTGCGAGTCTGAGTCTGTCTGCGAGTCTGTCTGCGAGTCTGAGTCTGTCTGCGAGTCTTTCTGCGAGTCTGAGTCTGTCTGCGAGTCTTTCTGCGAGTCTGAGTCTGTCTGCGAGTCTTTCTGCGAGTCTGAGTCTGTCTGCGAGTCTTTCTGCGAGTCTGAGTCCGTCTGCGAGTCTTTCTGCGAGTCTGAGTCCGTCTGCGAGTCTTTCTGCGAGTCTGAGTCTGTCTGCGAGTCTGAGTCTGTCTGCGAGTCTTTCTGCGAGTCTGAGTCTGTCTGCGAGTCTTTCTGCGAGTCTGAGTCTGTCTGCGAGTCTTTCTGCGAGTCTGAGTCTGTCTGCGAGTCTGAGTCTGTCTGCGAGTCTGAGTCTGTCTGCGAGTCTCGAGTCTGTCTGCGAGTCTTTCTGCGAGTCTGAGTCTGTCTGCGAGTCTTTCTGCGAATCTGAGTCTGTCTGCGAGTCCGTCTGCGAGTCCGTCTGCGAGTCTGTCTGCGAGTCTGAGTCCGTCTGCGAGTCTCAGGATCACGTCTTCAGATCTGACGTCATGTTTGCGTGCTGCAGGATCTGTCAGGCGGTGCTTGGATAGAGGCTGTGAGTCCTGATGGGTACATGTACTACTACAACACTGAGACGAGCGGTGAGAAAAACACAAACATCTGAACACATTCCGCTTCACATCATCATAGTACTGTATCAGACTATATGGATCAAGTATGATGATACAAAACATAAACATGAGATTTTCCAGTGTCAGGCGTTTCTTTCTAAACCCGTTCGTCTCATCCCAAGCAGAATCCAGTTGGGAGAAACCGTATAATTTCAGTTCAGAAGAACTTGCTCCTCCCGGTGTCGATTCTCCTCGTGAGCAGACGCGAGCATCAGAAGATCCGTCTCCGTCTGTGTCTGAAGCTGAACCCACGCCCGAACCTCCTAAAGCCACACCAGAACCAGACCAAACCAGCACCCCGAAGATCAGTTTCAGGGTGAGACTTTCACACTCGCCGTACGACATAAACACTCGCTGTACAACATCATAAACACACACAGAACAACACGTGGTCCGTGTGTTTGATCTCCACACAGAAGAGAAAAGAAGAGCCGCTCCAAACGTCAGCGGACGACGGAGAAGAGAAGAGCTCAGACGCTGAGGAGAAACGGGAAGATTCGGCCGTGACTGATGCAGTGAAGACGGTCCAGACGTTTGTGAAGAGACCCAGAAAGACCAATCCATATGGAGTCTGGGAAAAAATCCAGCCACCGAAGGATCCATAGTAAGACACGTGTGATCTTTATGTGTGAACTCATCTGACGCTGCTCGGTTATAATTGATAATATCCTAGAATATTTTCCATTTTTCTTACAGTGTATTACTTTTTTTTACTTTTTACTTTTTAGTCATTTAGCCGACGCTTTTATCCAAAGTGACTTATTAACTGATCAGCAATCACAAGTAGCTGCTAATGCTGGGTACACACTAATTTATTTTAAAAATCTTATAAGATCTTCAAAATATGAGAGACCACAAACATGAGGACAAAAAATCCTAGATTTACTAGACTCGTGGATCTACATTTACTACATTTATCAACAAAGTTGCTACATTTATCAACAAAGTTGCAACATTTATAAACATTTATCAACAAAGTTGCTACATTTATCAACAAAGTTGCTACATTTATCAACAAAGTTGCTACATTTATCAACGAAGTTGCTACTTTGATCAACACTGTGTGTTCTGCTCCGCAGCGAGAAGCTGGATCTGCAGCTGCCGTGGATGGAAAGCGCTGCTCAGACTCCCGCCGACGTCCCTCCGGAGCCCAGACCCAGTTTCAAGGAGCGCACCATCACGTCCCTGGGGCCCGAGAGCGCCGGAGCCACCTTCAAGAAGAGAAAGACAGAGAACAGCAAATCCAGGAGCCTGCGGCAGAGAGAAACCGACGAGTAAAGACTCCGCGAGTCTTCAGAACTTAGTATTTACCGTCTTCGTGAATATTTCCATGCACTAGTTTTGTTTCCAGAGGTGTGTTGTCATGAAGGATTAAATCCTTTCTATCTTACAGATGAATTTGGACTTTCATTGCTCACATTAAAACCGTTTCTACAGTAAAACTGCATCCGTTTCTTCACTGTAATTCAGGTTATGAGCCTCATATCACCATGATTCAGACCGGATGATGATGCTGCGTGTCTTTAATGTTTCTGTGAGCGTCTGATAGGCTCGATGCCCGGATGATAGTCGCTCTCCACACCCACATCAACCGTCCACAGAATGCCTGTCACAGCAGATTTCATCATCATCACACAACTACTATATGTATAGCTGACATATAAGCAGCACAGCTATATTTGTAGCAATAACCAACAATACATTGCATGGCTCAAAATTATACATTTTTCTTATATGCCAAAAATCATTAGAATATTAAAATCATGTTCCAAAAAGATATTTTGTACATTTCAAACTATAAACTTAATTATTGATTTGTAATATTTGAACAACTTTAAAGATGATTTTCTCAATATTTAGATTTTTTTGAATTCCTCAGATTCCCAAACATTGTCCAGACCATACATCAATGTATTAATCTTTCGGATGATGCATGAATCTCAAATTTCGAAAAATGGGCTCTTATGACTGGTTTCGTGCTCCAGGGTCACGTATGTATTTCCTAAGCAAGTGTTTAATAATTAAATAAAAACTGAGGTTAGTACGCGGTTCCGAGTGTGTACTACACATGCAGTGTGAGCGAGGCGCCTCTGCCGGCAGCACGCGGAACTGCACTCCCTCCGCTTTACCCAGAATGCACCGCTCGCTCTAAGCACAACACATCGCCATTTCCCGCGAACGAGCGCTTCTCCGCGGAGCAACTGGGTCATAAGAGAGACGGGAAAACTCTCCGGTCAGAACCCGTGGATCCACCCGCCGCAATCGCGTCGACCGAGAGCCAATGATCGTGTTCGGTTCGGCCGCTCGGATGAAGTATTGGAGCGCGGGTCCAGGCTGAGGCGACACCGATCACCAGCGAACCGACACAGAACCGACACCCACCGGGAACCCTCCCGACGAGACCTGCTCTGGATAGACGAGAGAAAATAAACCAAGGTAGGGTGCTAGGTTGTTGCTATTATATGATAAAATTATATGAATATAAATATATACATGTAACTATTTTCAAAACAAACTGTATGTGTGTGTGTATAAACAAAAACTTTATTTTGGATGTTATTGATCGTTTGGCAAACTCTAGTGTGGTATTCTCTGAATCAGAATGAAAAGAGTCCAGAAGGGCGGTGATGATGCCGGGCCGGGCCCCGGGGCCTCTGAGCTCTGCAAGCGGCTCCGGTGGGTCGACTCTGAGGACGAGGAGGTGGACTGGACTCTGCTGCCCGAGGAGATCCTGCTGCACATCTTCCGGTACCTGCCTCTGCTGGACCGGGCCTTCGCCTCGCAGGTGTGCCACGGCTGGAACCGGGCCTTCCACACGCCTGAGCTCTGGAGGTGCTTCGAGTTCGAGCTCAATCAGTCCGCCAGCTCTTACCTGAAGACCACACACCCCCGACCTCATCAAGCAGATCATCCAGCGCCACTCCAACCACCTGCAGTACGTCAACTTCAAGGTGAGACCACGATACAGCTCTGTCCCTGCGGCTCGATCCGGAGGACGTGTGTTTTGACGTGTGTGTGTGTGTGTGTGTGCGCGTGTGTGTTCAGGTGGACAGCAGCACTGAATCTGCAGAAGCAGCGTGTGACATTCTCTCTCAGCTGGTCAACTGCTCTCTGAAGACGCTCGGGCTGATCTCCACCGCACGACCCTCCTTCATGGAGCTGCCCAAAGTACGTGTCACACACACGCACACACACACACTTTCTCTCTCACACACACACTCTCTCTCTCTCACACACACACATACACTCTTTCTCTCTCTGTCTCACACACATACACTCTCTCTCTCTCTCTGTCTCACACACACACACACACACACACATTCGCTCTCTTACACACACACACACACACACACTCTCTCTCTCTCACTCACACACACACACACACTCTCTCTCTCTGTCTCTCTGTCTCACACACACACTCTCTCTCACTCACACACACACACACACACACACACACACACTCTCTCTCTTACACACACACACACACACACACACACACTCTCTCTCTCTCACTCACACACACACACACACTCTCTCTGTCTCTCTGTCTCACACACACACTCTCTCTCACTCACACACACACACACACACACACACACACACATTCGCTCTCTTACACACACAACACACACACACCACACACTCTCTCTCTCTCACTCACACACACACACACACTCTCTCTCTGTCTCTCTGTCTCACACACACACTCTCTCTCACTCACACACACACACACACACACACACACACTCTCAGGTCTAGAATAGGCTGTTGTTTTGTCTTCTCAGTCTCACTTCATCTCGGCGCTGACGGTGGTGTTCGTGAACTCCAAGTCTCTGTCGTCCCTGAAGATCGACGACACGCCGGTGGACGACCCATCGCTCAAAGTGCTGGTGGCTAATAACAGCGACACGCTGAAGCTGCTGAAGATGAGCAGCTGCCCGCACGTGTCTCCTGCAGGTCAGAGAGAACACAAACATCACGTTCATGCTTCACACTGAATGAAGTACGCTTGAAAAGTAACGCTGCTGTGTTTGTGCCGCAGGTATCCTGTGCGTGGCGGATCAGTGTCACGGTCTGCGCGAGCTAGCGCTCAACTACCACCTGCTGAGCGACGATCTGCTGCTAGCGCTGTCGTCCGAGCGCCACGTTCACCTGGAGCACCTGCGCATCGACGTGGTGAGCGAGAACCCGGGCCAGCATTTCCACTCCATCAAGAAGAGCAGCTGGGACGCTATGGTGCGCCACTCGCCCAAGTTCAACCTGGTCATGTACTTCTTCCTGTACGAGAACGAGTTCGGGCCCTTCTTCCTCGACGAGGTCCCCGTCACACACCTGTACTTCGGCCGCTCCGTCAGTAAGGAGGTGCTGGGCCGCGTGGGGCTGACCTGCCCTCGTCTGGTGGAGCTGGTGGTGTGCGCTAACGGCCTGAGACCCCTGGACGAGGAGCTGATCCGCATCGCGGAGCGCTGTAGGCAGCTGTCGGCCATCGGCCTGGGCGAGTGCGAGGTGTCCTGCAGCGCCTTCGTGGAGTTCGTCAAGATGTGCGGCGGCCGGCTCACGCAGCTGTCCATCATGGAGGAGGTGCTGGTGCCCGACAGCAAGTACGAGCCGGACGACATCCACTGGGAGGTGTCCAAACACCTGGGCCGCGTCTGGTTCCCTGACATGATGCCCACCTGGTAGAATCACACTTTGGGTTTTACTACATCCGGAATCAGAAGCATTGAAGCGTTTACAGACTCTCTAGTCGCCGAGACGGACAAAAAGATTAGTATTCTCACATCTATATGGTTTTAAAGAGACCCAAAGCTGAACACCCTGATCATTTACTCATCCTCAAGTAGGTCCAAACCTGTATGAATGAGTTTGTTCTGAACACAATGAAAGAATATCTTCCTTTGTGTTCAAAACAAACACATTCATACAGGTTTGGACCTACTTCTGAGTAAATGATCAGAGTTTTATTTTTGGGTGTACTGTCTCTTTAAGTCTCCTGCTGGAGTGTGTCGGTGGGAAATATCGCTGTAATTGTAATAATCAGTGAGATGTGATCATCATCATCTGTCTGGAGTGACAGAACAAACTGAGACCGTGCGTGTGTGTGTGTGTGTGTGTGTGTGTGTGTGTGTGTGGGTGTGTGTGTGTGTGTGTGTTTTCACTCTCAGCAGCTCATGTCGGGTCGATCGGCGTCCGATCTGGATCTCAAGCACTTTTACTAAATGAGGTTTCAGCTCGAGGCGAATCGGATCATGTTATACGTGCTCTTGTTGTTCATTCCAGATGATGAAGTGAATGCTGCTGGATTCAGAAGTGCTCGGGACTCGAGCTAAATATGACCCTGCAGCACAGACGCAGTCATACGCAGCACAGGTATATCTGTAGCAATAGACAACAATACATTATATGAGTCTTGCTTTTATGCCAAAAATCATTAGATATTAAAATCATCTTCCATGAACATATTTCCTACCATTAACTTAATTAGTAATATGCATTGCTAAGAATTTAATTTAAACAACTTTAAAGATGATTTTTTTCAATATTTAGATTTTTTCACACCCTCAGATTCCATATTTTCAAATATTGTCCAAACCATACATCAATGGAAATATCAATTATTCAGCTTATAGATGATGCATAAATCTAAATTTCATAAAAATGACACTTATGACTGGTTTTGTGCACTATTTAGCTCAAAAATATCATATTTATAGTAGGATATCAAATTATTATAATAATCTAATTGTTATATTATTATAGAGTCCTCTCGCATAACCTCAAATCAAGAGGACATCGACTAACGAGTAGAATATCTCATTAGAGATCACTAAATTACAACGATTGCTTGATTATGAACGCTTGTGGAAGCTCGTTATTGGCGGTCGTCTGATATTGGGTTTTTTGACCGCTGATGTCGAGAGCTGGGTGTCCGATATATATATTATTTCTATTTATTAAAATTAATATTTAAGATATTTGAAAATAAATAGTGCTGTCAGATGATTAATCACATTCAAAATGCAATTTTCTTTATATAATATATATGTATGTGATGTGTTTTTGTATATGTATATATATATATAAATACACACACAGCTTTTATTTTGAAAATATTTACATTCATATAATTTCTATACTATATTTAGTATATAAACATAACATATTTTTCTGTGCAAGTGTGTATATACACAGAAAATTGTACTTTATCGACCGATATCTGAAAAATGGCAAATATTGGCCGATATATCGGTTAACCGCTACTCGTTACCAACACAAATGCCTAATTAAAAGCAATTGTTTTTAGGATAAATAACCAAATATTGCACGATTATGCTTAATATAATCAACAGAAGCAGATATTGTGGTCATGATTAGACGTGATTTATCGAGCGGCCCTGTTTCTGATTTATATTATCGTCATATTTGATAATGAAGACGCTCGTTTCGTTAAAGCTTGATCAGTCCAGAAAGAATCTCCAGATTTCTGCCCGATGATTATGATGATGAATATGATCATTATGATGCCGTCAGCTCTTGTTTTATGGTTTAAAAATCATGGTTTGTACCGCGTGTTTTTGTGCGTACAGTATTGACCCGACGACCCCCATCTAGAAGCACCTTTTGGAAGAAGGCTTTTTGAAAACAAGATTAAAAAAAAATAATAATAATAATTAATTACATTAAAAAAAAAAAAAAGTTATTACTTTTTTTCAAATTGCACATTTTTCCAATTTTAATTTCTGTTTTGAAAGTATGGAAAATATTATGTAGCAACAATCAGTTTAAAAAAATACACTTTTTGATAAACCATAAAAATAACAGATCTGAATTATATAACAGTAAGTCTATCCATCTCATAGTAGCCTCGCAACATGTTATTAACAGTAGAAATATTACTGTATTCTTCAAATCTGGGTTTTAAATCACTTACAGATGAAGTTTGTTCCCATCGGCTAACATGACAATCACGACTTAAGCTTTTCTACTTCTTTTGTTTCCGCTCGTGAACATTACAACACACAGTACGTTATGTATTTCATGCCACGCGTATTTGGCGCCACCTATTTTCGGGTGTATTATTGACATGTCAAAGTCTAGACCCTGAATATAAACGCATAAGTATACTTCTGTTTTTACGCGTATGTTAGCGTATGCACACAGTCGTACGCGCAGCCTTGCAAAGTATACTTCATTTGACTCGTTCGTTCGACGCATGCGCTTTGCGCCAAATTGCAATACCTCTCCTGGCCTCGCGGGGGGCGTAGGGAGCGGTTATGAAGAGTACAGCGTGACGAAGGACACGGGAAAAACACTCATAGAAGCACCGCGGAAAGACTAGCCATGACCAAGTATTGCGTACGCTAGCGTTTGGGAAGCCAGACAGCGTCTAAGATTATTCCGGAGGTGTGTGAAGACATGTTTATGTAGTTTATCTTCAGTTACCTTGTGAATCGATCCCCCCCGGCAGTGTTTCCACCTAGTGGATAAACGAATCACTGCAGGAGAGTTTAATGCACATGTGTGACCTGCGCGTACAGTACGCGCGTACTATCCTGACGATGAGATTCGCGTCACGCGCTCTGAACGCTGTCCCTCGCGTACGCGCACAAAGTAAAGCACACTTTGGCTTTAAGACGACCGCATTTGTTCTGTGCATTTCCAAGAATAAACATCGTCTTATATTCGGGTCAATACGGTAATTAGTGTGATTGTGTTTTGATCATCCTGAAGTCCGTCGTCGTCGTCATCGCTGGCGTTTCAGACGTGATTCGTGTGTTTGTTTCACACAGCGAGATAGATGCTCATATCAACGCGTCTGTCAGTTATCCAGCACTAGATCACAGACATGGATTCCCTGCACTTTATATAGAAATGTATTTGAGATTATCGGTTGTGCCGATATTTCTTCTGATGGTTGATTTTATGATATTATCTTCATTGCAGTAAATGAATAGTGATATAAGCTGGTCATGTTGTTCTTTCAGGCGTATTGATGTATTTGACTGCATAGAATTGTATCAATAATGACAAAAAACAACGTTGTGTAAATGTTTTTGGAATAAACTTTAGAATTGCTTCAGTTTTTGTGTGTTTCGTTGACATCGGAGTATTTTTGACTATCATTATATCACCTGCTGCTTGTAAAAATGAATTTATGTCTTTTATTCTTGACTTCCTGCTGAATGATGATGCGTTTCCTGAACATATCGGCCAAACAGACACACTTATCGGTGCCGATATATCGGTCAATCACTACTCATTACCAATGCAAACGCCTGTCCTTAAATGCTATCTTAAACAACATTGAATATTTAACAGGGTCATATTTGGTTTAAAACAGTTGCAAACATCCTCAAAGGTCAACGGACAAAACCCATTATACCGAACAATTCTATTACAAATAAAAATGTGGTCGTATTGACAAAGTCTGGTCAAATAAATAAATTCATGCACAGTTCAAAAAGAAGAGTTTAATGATAAACACGATTCAGTAATCAGCTCTGATTGGTTGGATAGAAACGTGAGATGTTTGCTGATTACGGGCAAACGAGATTCGTTCATTATCTTCAGATTATTTGGGCTGATTGATGAAAGACAAACGGACTCGTGTTGTGTTTGAGGTCGCTCCGTCTCTCCATCGTCTCCCAGATGGGTGCCGCTGGCTGATTTCACACAATAGTTTGCTTTTAACCAACTTAGAAACTAGGCTACAAGAAAAACTACGTCTTAAGCAGAGCTGGGAAGGTTACTTTGGAAATGTAACAGATTACATGTTACACTGTTTAAAATGTAACATCAAATCCCTTTTATTGTCACATCACCCGAGCGTGCTCCAGACAGTGCAGAAACTATTTCCATATA
>QVTF01005941.1:0-2500 GCA_003573665.1 Oxygymnocypris stewartii | reverse complement strand
TATTCATTAAAATTCTGCTCAGCTGCAGAAATTCTGCTCAGCATTGGCTGCAGAGTGAGATTATTAACATAAACAAGACAAAACGTGTATTTTAAGCCTTTGAAAAACCAGCAGCTACTTTTTGAGTATATATATATATAAATATAAGTGCTGTTAAAATTAGCACATTAACGCAGGCGTTAAATTTGTTTAGTTTAAAACGCGTTATAAATATTAAACGCAGGGGGCGGGGCCAGGGTTGCTCACACAGGGGGCGGGGCCAGGGTTGCTCACACAGGGGGTGGAGTCAGGGTTGACCACACAGGGGGTGGGGTCAGGGTTTACCACGCCCCTCACTGCTGCTGTATCTTTCACTTTTTCTCTTAACAAGAAGTGCATTTATTCAGTCCCAGAACATCTGTACGCCCCAGCGTGCGTAAAACTGCGCGTGCATGCTATATATTGATATATAGTCATCAGATGCACATTTTACACAAGTTGATTTGATTCTTTAGGGTCTTAATGACAAGTCTATAACATACTGTGGTTAAATCTTCTCAATAGTAGAGTAAAAACACTTTCTTTACCCTGTAACAGTACAAATATAAACAATGGGGAAAAGATAAAACAATAACACTAGACTACGTATCCTAAATATGACATTTATTATTATGGGTTTACGTCAAGATTGTGTTAAGTTCATTTAAATTAGAAGTAATTTTTTTAAACTAATACATGTTAAAATAGATTTTGAATGTTATAGAGACATCAGTATTTTTGGTATCATATCTTTATGTTGTTTGTACATTCATTTAAATATTTAATGTGAAATTTTTGCAACAAAATTTTAAAAAAAAAAAATATGTTAGGTGGAATTAATCGCGATTAATCACAGATTTTTTTTTATTAATTAGTTATTTTTTTCGATTGACTGCATAAATGTATATATTTATATAAATATGCTTGCACGAGCACAGCCTATCGGCTTTTCTTGCATCTGTATGAACTGTATAATATTTCTGCTTGATATGAATGTGTGGCTCAGTCAGTGATGGATGTAATAAATCAGGATCATAAAAATGATGCTTAGTCTGCGAGCCCGCTATTATTCACTGTTCAATCTACAGCCCTCCTGCAGCATTTATTCGGTAACAAAATACACGGATCCTGAGGAAAAACTCTGACGTCATCGCACGGTCAACCAGCACGCGCAACGACGCCGGTCTGCCATTGGCCGCTGGACGGGAGAACGGGATTTCTCCTGGCAGATTAGGAAACTGGGCGCCGTGGGCTCGAAGGCGCGCCCTTCCGCCGACATCTTGGCTCAAGCGGCCCGACGAGCGTCAGCGGGAACATCCGGGGAATCGCGCGCACCTCGGCGGCCATTGCGGCTCAGCGTGCGGCAGCTTCATAACCTTGAGAAGGCGGAGCGTCATCGCGCTGGACTGGAGTAGCAACGGAGCAGGAGGAGAGACGCCGAGCTGCAGAAAACCGTTACACGGCAGCGCTGCTTTACCGGGAGACCAGGGCGTGTACCGGTGCGTCTAACGGACAATGATGAACGCGGTCGGACAGGAACCGGAGCGGCGGCGACGTTGAGCGCGTTTTTATGTTTGAGGTGGATCGGTGGGATCTCGAGCGTTTGGGTTTTTCTCGGTTGCTCGCGTCACATTGACATTTATTAATTGAAGCGGCAGATTCCCGGAGCGTTGCGACCTGAATCCCGGAGCGTTGGTTTTCCCTGACATCATCATCATCATAGTCGTCGCTCGGTGTGAACGGACATCTTCGGTGGTCGTCGTCGACGGGAATCTGGGGGATTTAACATCACAGGATCCCGGTGTCGCCGCTCGGATTCTGACATTCGCGGTGCGTTTCTGAGGGAAAGCGGATCTTTTCCCGCGGGTCTGTCGGCGGGAGTAACGGTAACGTGATGGCTGACGACGACGTGCTGTTCGAGGATGTGTACGAGCTCTGCGAGGTGATCGGGAAGTGAGTGTTCCGAGATAATCAATCATTTCTCCGCTGAGGCGTTTTCCTCCGGCTCTCTTTGTCTGTGTGTTGACATTTTACTGCTTCAGGTTCAGCTGACCGAGTGTGTGTGTGTGTGTGTGTGTGTGTGTGTGTGTGTCTGTGTGTGTGTGTGTGTCTGTCAGTGTGTGTGTCTGTGTCCGTGTCTGTGTGTGTGTCAGTGTCTCTGTGTCAGTGTGTCTGTGTCAGTGATTTTGTGTGTGTGTGTGTGTGTGTGTGTGTGTGTCTGTGTCAGTGATTGTGTGTGTCTGTCAGTGATTGTGTGTGTGTGTGTGTGTGTGTGTGTCGTGTCACTGTGTGTGTCAGTGAGTGTGTGTCAGTGTCTGTGTCTGTCAGTGTCTGTGTCTATCAGTGTGTGTGTGTGTGTGTGTGTGTGTGTGTGTGTGTGTGTGTGTGTGAGAGAGCGTCTGTGTCAGTGTGTGTGTGTGAGACACACTAATATTCATTGATCAGTCACTCATCATACTATCCGTGATTTGAGGTTTCCTCT
>QVTF01005940.1:12500-28123 GCA_003573665.1 Oxygymnocypris stewartii | reverse complement strand
GCGTGCGCGTGTGTGTATATGTGAGTGTGATGTGTGTGTGTGTGTGTGTGTGGTGAGTGTGTCACAGCTGTGAGAGGGAGTGGCTCACAGAACTCAGCAAACACTCACTGACTCCCTCTGAGTCTGACTGCGGCCTGTGCTCCATATGTGATGCATCCAGTGACTCAAACAACAGACTGACCCCAGACTACTATGTTATGTTATGAAATGAGTTAAGAGCTGCCTATTTGAGATATGAAACCCCATAATCATCAGTGTTACACATGCTGATTCATGCTGAAGAAATATTCAAAATAAAGCATGGTTCACTGAATCTGGCATGCATCTGTTTTATTGTGTTACTCAGGCTGCAGTGATTCAATGTGTGTCTGTGTGTGTGTGTGTGTGTGTGTGTGTGTGTGGTGTGTGTGTGTGTGTGAGAGGGAGGGTGTGTGTGTGTGTGTTCACATAGAAAGAAATGTGTCTAGCTCCACATAGAAATGAAAACCGATCTTTATTTGTATATAGGGATGTAACGATGTCAGTAGGTCTGAATATATAAGGCCGTCTGTCTCATTAATGCTAAT
Organism: Oxygymnocypris stewartii; assembly: GCA_003573665.1. Taxonomy (NCBI): domain Eukaryota; kingdom Metazoa; phylum Chordata; class Actinopteri; order Cypriniformes; family Cyprinidae; genus Oxygymnocypris; species Oxygymnocypris stewartii. The sequence continues at coordinate 27,557 of QVTF01005940.1, read as the reverse complement.
CTAACCATAAAAGAGAGAGGAATCACCCACCGCTCTTAATTGACCTGCTTTTAATAATCCATTTATTTGTAATGAATACTCTAAAATGATTTTTACATTTGATTATTAGTTTTTCTTACTTTGCTTTTGTTTAGATGAGTGCATTTGTTCTTTTTTTGCATCTGTTCTTATTTATAACACAGATACAATAAAAATATCTATATTGTGATTATTAACATAGTAATGATTGTTAAGAGACGAATTGAGGAAGATAATATTTAACTGATTTTTCTTTGGAACCTTCAGAAACTTGATATTTCTCAGAATTGACTTTGCTGCCGTCTCGTCTTCAAACAGGTGTAGCTCAGTCATTTTATGTCTGATTCCAACAAATAATTAATAAATCATAATTTTGAAAATGTGCTCATTGTGACTCATTTAGCCAGCACAGGTCACAAATAAATGATCGATTCACGCGAGGCTACAGCGGACTGTCAGGCCACACTAAAGAGCCACAAAACCACATTTATTGTTTGTATTTCGTGATGAAACCGACAGATTGGATCAAATCCCACATCTCTTCAGTTCAGAACTAAACACTGCTACGTCATCAAACGCAGACGAAACGCGAGTCGCGTATTTCAGCGGATGCGCAAATAGTGCGATTTGGTGCTTAACAAGAACGATGGATTTGCATAAACACACTAGTCTTACATTTCCATTTAGTCATTTTGCAGAAGCTTTTATCCAAAGCGACATAAAAATACGCGTACGCGAGGGACAGCATACAGTACGCGTGATGTGAATTTCGTCATCAGAATAGTACGCACGTACTGTACGCGCACCCCCGGATTAGACAGGTCGCATATGCACATTAAACTCTCTTGCAGTAATTAGTTTATCCACAAGGTGGAAACGCTGCTGGGGGGGTATCGATTCACAAGGTAGCTGAAGAAATACTGCATAAACGTATGGCTTCACACACCTCCAGAATAAGCGTAGACGCTGTCTGGCTTCCCAAACGGTAGCGTACGCAATACTTGGTCATGGCTAGCTTTTCCACTGACTTCTATGAGTCCTTCGTCTCACTGTAATCTTCATAACTGCTCCCTACGGCCCCCGCTAGGCCAGGAGAGGTATTGCAATTCACTCTGTACGTGTACGAGTCAAATGAAGTATACTTTGTAAGGCTGCGCGTACGACTGTGCGCATACGCTAAAGTACGCGTAAAGAAAAAAGAAGAAGTATTGGCCTTTAAAAGCAATCAAAAACAACAAAAGAGTAATAATAATATGCAAGTGCTTGTTGTGGCAGCCGCTGGTGTTTGGTTCATACACCGATTACTTTCCCGCTTCACTGTTGTTTTGCTCTTTATAGAAATACAAACGATTTAGTCCAGTTGGGAAAGATGCGCGACACTGGACTGAAAGTGTCTTCTCTGCTCGATACAGCCAGGGTTGCCAGGTCTTCCTAACAAAACTAGCCCACGCCAGTCAAAAACAACACAAAGTAGAGCAACGACCCGAATATCAAAACTCAAAATATGTCATTTGCATACCTAAAATACATATTTTACAGTCACCGTTATGTACATTGATCATAAACACATCTCAAAGGCATCCTACCAGTGGCCTTCCTTCACAAACTTTAAGCGCAGTTTTATCATAAATAGAATGCACAATGTTTGAAAACATGTATTTCGGTCAAATGTAATTTATGAAATATTTTGAACCTTTAATTAGCAGTTTAAAAGTAGCCCAATTCCGCAGAACAAACGTGGACTTGGCAACCCCAGCTGCAGGAGTCAAGGAGAGATGACTGACATGAATCTGAGGATTATCTGAGCTCACTGACAAACATCTGAGCTTGTAAGATGTGCTCCTATACACACGAAAGCCAAATCAGAAGTGAACAGCGAGCGCACATTCAAGAGCCATTTCAATACCCTGCATACGGAGTCACACTTATACAATAGGATGTTTGAAACATGCATTGTAACTGTCATGTCTTGTGCACTTATTATATATTTAGTTCATATAAATGTCTGGAATTGAGAGATAATTGTCTTTTACAATGCTTAACATAATACATTTTTTGTATGTATGTATGTTATATAACCTTAAATATGATGGTTGCATTGTTGCACTTTATACTAACTGTGTACAAGCCACACCTGGGACTAATTCAACTCAATAATAACGCAGAACCTCGACTTATTTTCACCACTTTTGTTTTATGCAAACTTCTTGCAGATCTAATGTCATTAGCATAATTATATCAATAAAAAGTCAATACACTACACTATTTCTAGCTCAAAGAGTAGAATGCATGATCTGGTCAAAAGTGTATCTTTAATGCACTGTAAGTTTCTGAGGATAAAAGCATGCATGTAAATGTCGCTTGGCTTCAGTGCTTGTGTTTTGACTGATTGTTGTGTATGTGAGATCAGAGACGTGAGCAGAACCTGTTGAACCGGTCTGGTTCAGACGCTGTCATCTGCAGGGTTTGGGCTGATGGCAGCACGTCACGTCTGCTGCTCTGGGCTACTATTGCTTCAAATAAATGCCAAACAAACAGAGTGAGTCAGAAATCTGTGCTGGACGCTTTGTTTCGGATACAACACCTTAAACAGCAACAACAGTATATGGAGAAGATAGACGCTCGCTACAGCCTTATAGCATGAACAGACTGTGTTTATGTGAGGATCTTCTCACGGAGCCTAGGCCCATATGACACATACACACGCACGCAACGCAAACACACGCACGCACGCACACTCGCGCACGCACGCACACACACACACACACCACACACACACACACACACCACACACACACACACACACACACACACACACACACACACTCACGCATGGACACACACACACACACACACACACCACCACTCACGCACGCACAACACACACCACACACTCACGCACGACACACCACGCACACACCACGCACGCACGCACGCCACGCACGCACGCACGCACACACACACCCACACACACACCCACACACACACACACACACACACACACACACACACACACTGGGAGGCAATTGCTTAATTATTATCTTTAGACATGCTCTCGTTTAGTCAGAACCACACAGTGGACTGTAGAAAATACTGTTCGATCTCTTTTCATCTCCTGCTCGGGCTCGTATTGTTATGAATATCTCATGCGTCTTTGACTGCTAATATGATTTCACTTGTTTTTGGTGAGGTGCTCGCATAAATCAATGTTTCAGTCCTAATACAAGAAAGTATATTTTATATCAAAAATATGACCTGCCATAATTTTCTTTTTTGTCTCATAATTATAGCTTATCTCAAATGTATGACATCGTATAATTATGACTTGTGTCATAATTTTTACTTTTTATTGAGTTTCTATCTTATAATTTTTATTTTTATCTTATAATTAGGACTTAGTATGTCATAACTTTCATAATTTTGATTTATGACCTTTTATCAAAAAATTCAGATTTAATGTCTCATATTTATGATTTTTTTAACTCATAGTTGACTTGTCATACTTTTTACTTTCAATGTCATAATTTTGACTTTTATCTCATAATTATAACTTTATATGTTACATTTGATTTTCTGTTTCATAGTTTGACTTTTATCTCAAAATCATTTGTGACTTTTTATCAGAACAATCATAGTTTCATAGTGCATCATAATGATGTGGCAGAATCACTTACTACTTATTACTATGAGTTTATATCTTACCAGAACCATATCACACTAATATACATTTGCTAACTTATAAATATTACACAACAGACACCAGAAACATGACTTTCATTGTCAGAGTCACTGTAAGAGTGCAGTGTTTGCTTATTTTTACAAACTGATAAAGGTCAAAGTAATTTTCTGTGTGAATCATGATCATATCACACATTCTGATTGCATTAGGCACAGCTGATTTGTTTTGCCCTGCGAGACACGAGAGAAAAGCCCAAGCATAGCAGAGGAGTAACAGGAAACCATTAATTGCCTCCCAGTGTGTGTGTGTGTGTGTGGGTGTTGCTGTTTGTGTGTGTGGTGTGTGTGTGTGTGTGTGTTTGTGTGTGTGTGTGTGTGTGTGTGTGTGGTGTGGTCGGCTGTTACTGCTGTGACTGTGTGTGTGTGTGTGTGTGTGAGTGTGTGTGTGTGTCGGCTGTTACTGCTGTGACTGTGTGTGTGTGTGTGTGTGTGTGTGTGTGTGTGTCTGTGTCTGTGTGTGTGTGTGGTGTGTGTGTGTGTGTGTGTGTGTGTGGGCTGTTACTGCCGTGAGTGTGCTCTGTGGTCAGTATGAGGCGTGCAGAGCAAAAACAGTGATGTACCATCATGAACACATTAGTCATGTGGTCTCTTAAACAGGGTGTAGATAGAACAGGACATTGTGAAAGAGACAGTAAAGGGTTAACCGTGGAGGCGAGCTCGTGTTTTGATTGGCTCCTCAGACGACCCCGAGCCTGACCTCAGAGATAGACTCTGGAGCTAATGTCTGTCTCTTTCTGCGAGAACACAGGGGCCATTGTTTGTGAGGCAGAGCTGCTGAAAAGTGCTGAGCCCAGCAGAGTCGACCGCTGCCGGAGGCGTTCAATCCCACAACCCCCCTCTGTCCTCAAACACACCTCCTACAGCATGCATGTCCAATCTCAAACCTGGAAACCTGACATGCCAAGTAATAGTCAGAAAAATGATATGTTCTATGTTTATTGAAACTTCAGACAAAATATTTTAAAGTTTGCGTGTTTAAAGTTTATAAGTTTGCATGTGTTTTTGGATCAGATTTGACACATCAGGCTTTGATGGGGCATATAGTCATCATGAGATAGGTCAACATTTTGACAAAAGGCATAATTATGAGTTAAAATGCCACAATTATTACATACTAAGTCACTTTTTTGAGATAGAAAGTAATAATTGTGATAAAAGCCACATTTATGACATTGACGGTCAAAAGTATGACATAAGTCAACTATAAGTAAAAAACAAAACATCAATATGAGACATTAAATCACAATTTTGAGATATAAATGTCATAATTATGAGATAAAAGTCAAAATTATGACACACTAAATTACAATTTTGAGATATAAATGTCATAATTATGAGATAAAAGTCAAAATTATGATACTAAATCAATTTTGAGATATAAATGTCATAATTATGAGATAAAAGTCAAAATATGACACACTAAATTACAATTTTGAGATATAAATGTCATAATTATGAGATAAAAGTCAAAACTATGACACAACTAAATTACAATTTTGAGATAAAAATTCATAATTATTAGATAAAAGTCAAAATTATGACACAAAGTCACATTTATGGCAAGTCATATAACAAATAAAAAGTCATAATTATAACACTAGATAACAATTTGGAGATAAAAGTCATAATTATGAGATAGACAGTCAGAATTATGGCACAAGTCATAAAGTTGAGTGTTTGTTTACATAATATATGTGTGTGTGTGTGTGCTGTGTATATTTATTATGACCAGTGCTTTTTTCGAATAAAAAGCTGGCAGTGTTTTGGTTACAAATAGCAGCCGAGCGTCTTTTGTTGGTATAACAACAGCTACAACGGTAGCCTAGCGCTGCGTGCTGCAGGAACGCTGTCTTTTGAAGTTAACGAGGAGGGTATGTCGGTTCACACGCTATTATACGGGGATAATACGTTTGGTGCTTCCAACAACTGAGTCCAGGAGCTCCGGCTGGACGATGCACGGTTTCATACAACTCCTTGTGCTCCGAGACTAGCACGATCGGTCTACCGGCTATCGTTGTCTTGTTATGGAAACGACTCGCCACTCGCTTGTCATTGGTCAGCTAGCAAAAGGTGCTTGACGTTGGGAGTTATTTTTTTTTTTTTGAAAAGTTTAACTTTTTTCAACTTGAAAAGACGCTCTGAGCTGCAGAAAAAGACGCCGGTGGTGGTGTTTTAAAAAGCGCTCAGGGCTTTTTTGAAAACAGGTTTTACGCCGTAAAACAGACGCCGGCAGCTTCAACAAATACGCCAAGTGTGAACATAGCCTAAAGGCCCGTACAGACAGGGACGAATATCGGCACGCGTTTTTCAACGTGTTTTTTGTGTTCTCACCCCAAGCGATTTCCGCTGACGATGAGCCGAGTGAACATGCAAATTCATTCCCTGACATTAGATGGCGCTTAATGTAAAACAGAAATACCCCGGTACACAAGGTGGCGCTGCGAACTTTACGCTTCTGACACTCGCTTGTCACTCAGAAGAAGAGAGCAAGTATTTACGCGCTTGTCAAATCATACAAAGAAAACATGGATATTTCAAGCACCAGAGCTCCAGCGATGAAGAAATTATTGTTCTGTTGAATGAGGAAAGACGCCGCGCCGGCGTGTAGACGCTACTTGGCGTATATCTTCTTCGTCGTTACGTATGTGTGCTCGGCAAGACTGTTTTGTGTTTGAGCGCCCCCAAGTTGTGTTTTACTGTAACTTCAGCTGCTCCAGACACGTGAGCAAAAGCGCCAATCTCATTGGTCGGATAGTTTTTGACGCGACGCGTCAAACCAAAAAAACGAACCCGAGGCGTTTTAAAAAAATGACGCTTTTACGCGTGGCGTTTTTGCGTCGGTGTGCACACTCACATTGGCGCCCTTTGTTTAGTCACGAGGCGTTAAACATCGGCGAATATCGCACGGGAATTCGTCCAAGAGTTTTTTCCTGAGGCTGGCGTATTTTTTCAATTGTTCTCAATGGGAGCGCCGCGTTCTTTAAAACGATAGGAGCGTGCCCAGCGTCTTTTTCGCGCTGAGTGTTCTGGTGTTTTTTTCTCGGCGCCGAGAGTTAAAAGAATGTTCAGCTTTGGTTTAAAACAGATCGCATAGTATACTTAATTTGACTTGTACGCGTGCACAGACGTTCGACAGAGAGAGGGAGACACACACACACACACACACACACACACACACCACACACACACAAACAAGACAAGACAAGACACACACACACACAGAGGGAGACACAGACACACACACACACACACACACAAACCAAAGCTTTGCGCCAAATTACAATACCTGTGCTTCCATAACTTGATCAGCACAAAATTTCAAAAGCACAATTTTGAAAATAATAATTATTCATAGACATATGCAGACTTTAATGTTTTTATTGAAAAAAAGTGTACCAATAAAACAATCAGAAAAGTATTTCGTAGAGCAAAGCTCTTATGTAAAGCATATTGCACTATATAACAAAGCCTAGAACGTCCATACTGTGTTCAAAACACCATCGAGACGAAACCAAGGTGAGGAAGTGCACAATACAGTCCATGTTTACACACATGCTACGTCATCACTGGGTCTCATTTCTTGGTGTACAGTGAGTGTGTGTGAACATCAAGACTTGACGAAAGGCAGCGAGACCTCAGATAAACAATCAATGTGTTTCCCAGTGGGATCACCGTCAAGTGTTGGATATATACGAAGGCCTAGATGACAAATGGAGGGCTCAAATCTGCAGAGTAGAAAAATGCATTTAAAAAATGCAACTATTAAAATCATTTTGGACTGACAAGGAATGTTTCAAGTCTATTTGTAGATTAAAAACCCTTGATCACAGTTTGAAATCATTTCATCAAATTACAACGTTAAAAACATCTGCCTTCAAAAAGAAAATCCATTTTAGAAACCCAAACCAATGAGCCCCCACAATAACAGTCAATGTCAAGAAATCAATGAAGGACTGAAGTACATTTAAAGACACCGTTGGTTTCATCATGGGTCAAAACACATTGTCAGATGCCAAAAAAAACAACAACTAGAGAATCATAAACATATTCCTCAAGAAGTTCAGGAGAGCGACTAACACTGGGATACAAGAACCCTTGAGATTCAATCAAACACACAGAACTTCCAGTGCATGTAGAACGAGAGAAACTTCAACACCTTACGCAATGGTTCGGAGTCAGATCTGTGAGAGACTGGAACGATTAAACCATGTTTTACAGCCTCAGAAGCAGAATTCAGATTTCGTTTCACGTCCAGGTCATGTTTCTATGGATGCTTGTTTCCACCACGGAATAAAAACTAATTGAAACTGTATTTTTATCTCACAATTCAGGTTTTGTTCCTATAAACGAATAAAAAAAGAGGTAATTGTGACATTTTCTCTCACAATTCTGACTTTTTTTGCTTGGAATTCTTAGTTTATATTGTATTCTGACTTAATTTCTCGATAAACTCACGATCGCGCAAAAATGTCAGAATTGCGAGATATAAGCTTAGAAATGCTCAAAAAGTTCACATTGTGAGATATAAACTCCAAATTGCATTAAAAAGTCAGAGTTGTGAGATTTAAAAAAAAAATCTGAATTCCAAGAAAAAAACATCAACATTTCCAAAAAAAAAAAAAAACATAATTCATTTTTTATAATTCTGTGGTGGATTCAAGCTTCTATATATTTGATCCCACAATCAGAAGAGAAACAATTACATACAAACCCAAAAGTCCAATGTTTCACTCCACAGTGATGAAGAATTGAGCTGTTTATCCACAAAACCAGTCATAACATCCATTTAGTGAAATTGAGATTTATACATCATCTGAAGCTGAATAAATGATATTTCCATTGATGTATGGTTTGTTATGATCGGACAATATTTGTAAATCTGGAATCTGAGGATGCAAAAAAATCTAAATATTGAGAAAATCATCTTTAAAGTTGCTCAAATGAAGTTCTTAGCAATGCATATTACTAATCAAAAATTACGTTTTAATATATTTATGGTACTAAATGATGGAAAATGATCTTAATATCCTAATGATTTTTGTCATAAAAGAAAAATGTATAATTTTGACCCATACAATGTATTGTTGGTTATTTCGACAAATATACCTGTGCTCTTATGACTGCGTCTGTGCTCCATATGAACATCAAATGAATAATGCAAACGTTAGTTCTGGTGTGGAACACAACCTGGACGTGTTTCTGTGAGATTCCCCTGATCACACACGATCTCTCCTCTCACTTTCTCACGCTCACTTCATCTCATGGCACTTTGTTGAAATCATTGAAACCTTCAGCAACACAACGAACACCAGAAAAGCACAACAAAACGAGGCATTGAAAGAAAAGAATTGCACAGTAGAATTGATACAGTAGCAACGGGCCGATATACAAAAAAAGAGCACGAAAATAAATAAGAGAAAAATAAATTACAAGTGTAGGAGCGGCAGGAGAAGAAGACACTCGTTCAGCCGGAGACCGTACTCGGTCCTGAGCCGCAGAAACACGACACATTTCACCCACAATCAGAAGAAACGCACAGAAGAGCGGCACCATTTGTTGCATCTGGCCTTTTATGACAATTAACCATGTTTTCTACTCAATTCAATACTGTAAGTAATGAAAATCTATGTTTCAAATATAAATTACATTGAAAAAAATTTTTTTAAATCATATTTGCCAGATATAAACTCAGAATTGTGATATATAAACTCGCAATTCTGACTTTTATCTCATAATTCTGAGTCACAATTCTGTCTTTTTTATTCCATTAAATAATAATTGAAAAAGGTAATTGCAACTTGTTATCTAACAATCGTATTTTCCTGAAAATTAAGCATCTTTTCTATTTAATTTGATGTCCTATACTGAATTTAAGTTATGAAAATCTAGATTTAAAAATAAAAAAAATTGCCAAATGGAAACTCAAAATTATGAGAAACAAAAGAGTGAAAATCGCAAGATATAAAGTCACAATTATGACTTTTATCTCAAAATTATGAGTTTACGATTCTGTAACTAAACCTAAAAATCAGTTTAAATGCAAAATCTGAGTATTTTCTTTTGATTTTTGGGTGAAATATGAGCTGAACGTGAGTGAATCAATATTTGACACGGTTTTAATAATGAGGACTTTTATCGGTATTGTCTTCAATCAATAAAATGATGTGCTTTCTTTAACGAAGGCTATGTTTTCCTTCATTCGATCTCTGATTTGAAATGAACAAACTGCATGATTTCAGAGGTGGCAGAAACATCAATCTTCCAAAGTCTCACAAAATACGCTTCACTCCTTCAAGATAAAATAAACTCAACCAAATACAGGACGGACAAATCAGAGGAACAGCATTGAACGCATCAGTGTCTTCAAATACAATAATTACAGTCTTAACACATTTCAGAAGAAACGTCTTGTACAAAGTAGTGGTCATATAAAAAACTAAAGCAAGAAATGTACATCGCCGTAACGTTACAGAGCAGGTATAAAAGTACAACTAAATCAGGAAAATCAAGAGTCCTGAGAGAAGAAAACTTCACAGGATTACACAGTATTGCTCCGATTATCTTCAACAGGTTACAGATGATATATAAAAACAAAACCACGTATGAAGAGATGTATGCTGCTGAGGCTGATGTGTTTGCTGTACGTGAATGTAAACACAGTCTTGGATGATCTGTTCGTGTTATAGGCACAGAAACGTTATGATATGTCAAAACTGGTTTGTATCTATTGGCCATTTTTACGTTTAGTGGATTTAAAGAGACAGTTTATCCATAAATAAAATTTCTGTCTTTTACTCACCCACATGTCATTCCATCCAAACCTATATCTCTTTCTTCTGTTGGACACAAAATAAGATATTTTGAAGAATGCTGGTAACCAAACAGTCGATGGTACCCATTGGCTTTCATTATATTTTTTTCTCATACAATGGAAGTCAATGGGTTCCATCACAGAAAAACTTGGTTAAGTTGAAAAATTCCGCCATAATTTACTCTTTCTTCTGTTAGACATAAAATAAGATATTTTGAAGAATGCTGGTAACCAAACAGTTGATGGTACCCATTGACTTTCATTATATTTTTTTCCCATACTATGGAAGTCAATGAGTTCCATCACAGAAAAACTTGGTTAAGTTTAAAAATTCCACCATAATTTACTCTTTCTTCTGTTAGACATAAAACAAGATATTTAGAAGAATGCTGGTAACCAAACCTTTGATGGTACCCATTGACTTTCATGGTATTTTTTTCCATACCATGGAAGTCAATGGGTTCCATCACAGAAAACTTGTCATAATTTACATTTTCTTCTGTTAAACATAAAATAAGATATTTTGAAGAATGTTGGGAACCAAACAGCTGACGGTAGCCATTGACTTCCATTGTATTTTTATCCATTCAATGGAAGTCAATGGGTCCCATCAAAGAACAACTTGAGGGAGAGTAAATGATGAAAGTTTTTTTTATTTCTTCTTCTGAAGATATTTTCAAGAATGTTCATAAATGAACAGTTGTTGGTACCCATTGACCTCCATTGTATGGAAAAAAATACTATGGAAGTCAATGGGCACCAGAAACATATTGAGGTTGAATAAATGACAGACATATGATGACAAAATATTTTTGAAGAATTTTGGTAACCAAAAAATTTCTGGTCTCCACTGACTTCCATTATATATGTTTTTTCCATAATATGGTATGGAAGTTAATCATGAAACAACTTTGTTAGAGCAAATCGGAGTAAATGATGCCATAACATTCATTTTTGGGTGAACTGTCCCTTTAAGTACCTGAGTGAGACTTTAAGTCAATATTTTTGCATGTTTTATTCTAATGTTTTCCAAACTTCAGTGAATTTTTAAGACCTGATAACAGTTTTCCTCTACCTTTGCTTCCCCGAAATCATACATAAATGATATTTGAGCAAACAAAACAGCCAATCCAGTAATATTTCAAAACTCAAATCAAATGAAATATAAAAAGACGACTCAACAACAGCAGATGACTTCATCAAACGCTCTTCAAAGACGTCTTGATCATCGTCGCCTCTTCTTCCGAAAAGTATTTAAACAAAAAAATAGGAAAAAATCCAACACTTATGTAATAAAAACATCAAGAAAACTGGACGTGATTAGGTGCAAAAAGCTTTTTTCTGAGAAACGGCGTCTTTGGAGAAGTTGCTGGAAGTCTTGGGAGATTTCTGAAGGAAAATCCCGTCCTAATCCTCCGTTTACGGGTGGCGTGGGACAGTAAGGCGTTCCCAAGACTCGTGGAGGTCATCCGGATACACACGTATGGAAGTGTAAAGCAAATTAAATCCAAAATATCTCGACGTGTTTATGAAAATATTCCTGTTAGGATCTCAAGCACATCATGGCATCTTCATGGGGAAAGAAAGAGCATAAAAGCGCCCCAGTACTGCGGAGACGTCTTCATTCCAGTCTCAGATTTCCCTCTAAACCCGTGTTAGATTTCAGACAGTGCCGTTAAACGCCGCGGATGGCAGTGTTCACCTGCGAGCTGCTCCTGTGAATAAAAGCGTGTAAAACGCCAGCGCCACGCGCCACCACAGCGGCTCCCGGTTCCTTTGGTTTCTGTGCTGCTGCAGAATAAAGACACGGCACAATGAGACGTACAGTGACATGTACAGTAGTCAACATTTGAAGTGGATCAACACCTCACCTTGTCCTAAAACACAAAAGCGTTCTTGTCTTATCGATTCACTTTTTTGATCCACTTCAAATGTTGACTACTGTATTTATTTGGCATTAATAATGTCATGATGCAAAATAATCTTAGTGTTCTTTATTTTTGGGGTGAAATATGAGTCGGTGATTCATTCAACATTTTAAATATATTTCACATTTTGCAAAAAAAAAGAGGCCCAAATATATGGCTAATATGGATTTTTTTTTTATATATTATCATGGGGCAAAAAATAAATAATTATTTCAAATCATTAAAAAAATTGCCAAAATATATTGCTAATATGGATTTTAAAATATATTATATGTGGCAAATTTTTTTTTTTTATATATATTACAAATTGTGCAAAAAAAGGCCAGAATGTATTGCTAATAATGAGTTTTTCAAATGTATGATATTATCATATAGTAAAAAATATATTTAAAAAAAAAAAAATTCACATGCTTATTCAATAAATTAATGAGCAATGTAAATCTGCTTTCCAGAAATACAATAATTTAACAGCAACAGCAAGTCTTTAAAATATTGGGTGACAGAATTGATATAAAAAAATACAGAAACGACTCCACAGATGATAAATACACATGCAAAATTAAAAATAACATTTTTAATATATTTCAAATTATGCAAAAAATGCCCTAAATATATTCAGAATATGGAGATGGTTATTTACCTAATCCCCAAAGCTTACATTTGACCTTTAATTTACCCAAACTGTATTTTAAGATTAGAAATGCGCCTGGAAGTAAATGTAATGTAAACGGTGTTTCTGTTATTCGAAGGTTTATTAAACAGGTGTGTGTTTTTCAGTCAGATCACATCGTTTGATGCTGGTGTCGTGAGGACGCAGTGATGTAATAGCAGGGTAAACACAGTCATTATTTCCACAACAAACGCTGTCTGCTGCTGATGCATGGAGCCACGCGATCTCAAACACAGCGGTCCCCTTCACAAACAGACACGGTCCCAGTACTGCACGCACAATATCAACACATCGATCAAACACACACCATCAATACGTCCTGTCTTCACTATGAGAAAAAGCAGCTAAATTATATATATACATCATATTTTCATGGACAGACATAAATACATATATATATACATGAAGAGCTCTTTTCCAAAACGCTATAAATCCATTTTAATAGTTTTAGAGAAAAGGACATTTTTTTACCTAGACCCATACATTTAGTTAATATTCAATTTATCCTGTTAAAATGGTCTGTTGGCTCAGTCTGAACATGTTAAACAATGAATGTTAAATTAAACAACAATATTGTCGATTATAAATTCCAAGTTTTTTTTTTTTTTTTCAAAACGCTACAAATCCATCCTTTTTTTTATGTTAGTTTATGTCAAAAAAAAAAAAAAAGAGAACATGCAACATAAGGGACTCATACTATAAGCCGGTCGCACCAGCCTTGTGTTGATGTAACCCCCCCCCGGGTCCGCACCGTCACACCGAGCGGGTCTAGAACCCGGGTTTCCGGCGCGGGAGGCGGGCGCTCTAACAAGGAACGCCAAAGGCTACAGCCGCTAGCGTCAGTCGCTAGAGCGCCTCTTTTTGAGGTCAGGAGAGTGAGGAACACAGCCCTTACTGGCACATCTGTTACATTGACATCCCACAGCGGGTATTAACGCGCCACCTGAGTGACCAACCTTCTTTTTTGTTGTTTTTTTGTGATTTTCTTTGTCCAGTCATATGAGGATATATCGCGTTTAGGCTAAAAACAGGTTCGGCGCTTATAGCGGTTTGGAAAAGAACTGCATCTTGCAGTACATTTTAAACAAGGAAATATAGTGATTTGGCATGAAACATTAATGGAGCAGTGAATAGGTTCAGTACACAGCAAAATGGCATGACCAACTCATTTTTTTTAATTTGGCGTTTATCGCGTTTTGGAAAAGAGCTCTTCATATATATTACACATCTACTTTATGAAGCCGATTTGATATTTATTTTGTTATTCATTTGGAATCTAATATGTGACTGTGAGAAAAGGCAAACAAATGACAATGATTACATGCCAAAAACATTCATTATTGGCACTGAAACTGTATTTTGCATTATATATTATATAAAACACCAACATGTTTTAATAATAAAAATAATGCAAAATACAGGGCTAGCAAGTAATATTTTGTGAAAATATAATTATCTAGCAATTTTCCCTTTTTCACAACTTTATGAAGTTACTGGTAATTTATGTATTTGCTCTATAAAATTTTGTTATTAATTTGTAATCTGTGTAGCTAAATTGAGAAGAATTAAAAGCCTCAAATATTACTTCTTTGCTTTTGAGCTGCATTTTGCATTATTTTTTTGCTTTTTGTTTTCTATTTGTACTTGCATAGCAGTGCCAGAAGAACGACTCGAGAGCGTGAGAGTCGCCCATCCAGGCGTTTTAGGGTGTTACTTAAAGTACATTTTGGGTAATGGAGTTTGATGTCACACTTCTCCTCATGATGTCATCAGACTCATCGATGCTATCGGAGCTGATGGATGAGCGACTCTCACGCTCTCCAGAGGAAAACTGGATTTGGGAAGATTAAGAGGATAATACTAGCGCTGTCATTGAGAGAGGGAAGATAAGA
>QVTF01005940.1:5000-7500 GCA_003573665.1 Oxygymnocypris stewartii | reverse complement strand
CCTATAGGTATATACACATACAGTATTTATTTTAAAATTATATTTATTATAAATTGTACAGACACACACGCAGACACAGACGCAGACACAGACACACACAGATACAGACACATGGACACACACACACACACACAGATACAGACACACAGACCCAACACACACACACACACACACACACAGACACACACGCAGACACACACACAGACACAGACACACACAAACACACACACACACACACACACACATACACAGACACACACGCAGACACACACACAGACACACACACACGCAGACACACACGCAGACACACACAGACACAGACACACTACATCATTTTATATCTATAAATAAATACTCAATGTATGAAAACTTTTTGACTCATTTGGGTCTGTTTTTATTTTTCCTGAAGAGTTGAGGTTTTGACAGAGCCTGGTTAAACCACAAGCACACATACCCATCATATCGAACAACTGAACCCAAACTGAACTGAAAAGACACCGATGAAGTTTTAGAATAAAGAGCGTATGATTTTCCTGATGCAGGCGCAGCAGCGTCTCTCTCTGGAGGGTTATTGTTCGAGGTGCTGCTGTGTTTCTGTGACTCGAGTGAGCGACAGACGAGCGTCTCTCAGGAAGCGTGTCTTATCAAAACACATCCTCTTTACTCTGGAGCGGGCGAACGCCGCATTTCTGGTAAACACACGCATATCTGTGCAGCACTGCACACCTTCGTGAGACGCTTTGACACTGACGTGTTTCTATCTTCGTGACAATAGGGAGGTTAACACACACACACCTCATCTTAAATATATTCACCACAGACAGTCAAAGAAAAAGCCAAGCTGCGTTATAGCTCAAGAAAACATGATCATTAGAGGAATAGTTCACCCAAAACAGAACATTAGATGAAAATGTGCTCACACTCAGGCCATTTGAGAGTTATTATATTAGTTTGTTTCTTCATTAGTGTCTCAGCAATGGATGTGAATGGGTGCCGTCAGAATGAGAGTCTGATAAAAACATCACAATAATCCACAGCACTCCAGTTCATCAGTAAACATCTGGAGAAGACAAAAGCTGAGACAAATCCAGCATTAAGATGATTTTAATCCAAAATTATTTTAGTCCATAATCCATAATAACGCTTCCTCCAGTGAAACGTGTTCTGGTATGAATCAGGAGAGAAATCTGCATCGTTTACAAGACAAAACAACTCTAAACTTTAATGATTTTGTCTTCTCCAGATGTTAACTGATGGACTGGAGTGGTGTTGATTACTGTGATGTTTTTATCAGACCCTCATTCTGACGGCACCCATTCACATCCATTGCTGAGACACTGATGCAATGATGCATTTATCCAAATCTGATGAAGAAACAAACTCATCCTAATCTTGGATGGACAAAACCTCAGCCTCATAAAAAATAATCTAAAAAAGATGTGCACTTGATTGATTTCTGCACTCAATAGACTACAAGAGCACAACGCCCATCCCTAACGTACGCGACTCAAATGAGCAGAAGCAGCACTGATGAATCTGTGATTCCTGTACAGCGGTCAGCTCCCGTCTGACTCTCGGGCCCCCGAGGGCCTCGGCGAGCAGTCATTTATCTGTCAGCAGAGCAGCTCCTATCGCAGCCTCTGAAGGCTCTTCATCTGAACCCGACGGATCAGCATCAATCGTCTAAACTGCGAGAGCGATGAAAGAGGGCCGAACGCAGCCCCGCGGGGCCCGAAACACGACTGCAGTTTGAGCTCTGAGTGCTGATGAAAGCGGCTGGAAACTTGAAATGAAGACTTCAGCGAAACAGCCTTTCCAGTTATTATATATATCATACAAAACTTTAACAGCCTGTTTATTACATTGTTTTAAATGTATATAATTTATTTTAAAACTAAATATAATTATTATTATTATTTTAAAATGTATTATATATTTTAAAATGACATATCTATTATGTGTGTGCATCATATATATAAAAAATATATTATTTTTATTTTTGAATGTTTAAAAAATTTAATTACATAAGAAAAATTTTTTGAGAATTACTTTATTATGTATTTTTTTCATTTCACACAATTATTATTTTGTGAAAATGTATTATATATTAATATTGTAAAATTATATTTTATATACTAATTTTATTATAAAAAATATTTTTATATAATATTTTAAATAATATAGTTTTGTATCATATGCAATTATTATTTTATTTACTTTTTTGAAAATGTGTAATTTATTATTTATATATTAAATTACATAAAAATATTATTTTTTAATGATTTGAAAATGTTATTTTAAATTATATATTAAAGATTTTTATTATTTAAAATGATATACATTTTTTTTTTTTTTGACAATTTATTCATATATTCAATGTATTCATTTTCAAATTATACAGAATTTTTATTTATCATATATACTGTATATATATGCATACACATACAATATATTGGCAAAAGTATATGCAAAAACTCATCACCAAACACTAAAGACTTAT
>QVTF01005939.1:0-28307 GCA_003573665.1 Oxygymnocypris stewartii | reverse complement strand
AGTGGGAGGGAATGGGAGTCATTCTTCCGGGAGTGGAACGGGATTTCCCCCGTTTTTTCGTGGGATTGGGACGGGAAGAGATTAAAGTTTGTGATGCATTTTGGAAAAGGAGATGAGCCCCTGGTCTAATGCGCCACCTGGCTTGAGAAACCTGTTCTCAAAGACTTACTTTTAGTCATTATTTGGGTAGCACACATATTCTGAATGCCTTCGGCAGAATTCAAATGAGCCATTTTAATCTAGATTAATTCCAAGATTAATCTAGATTTAAAAAATTAATCTATGCCCACCACTAATTAGTATACAGTGTGGTTCAGTGGGTGCTTTCTTAAAAAAAAGTATTAAATGAATCATCAAGGCAGTGGAATTGTTCAGTAGAATGGTTAAATTCCTGTCTCAAATTGTATTATTTTCTTACCTTGATCTTAAACTCCAACTGGGAATTGATGGTGTACATCATTTCTGTTCTCTCCATTGTACGAGCACCCTCATTACATTTCCTCACAAGCTACATATACACACACATACAGGAGAAAAATGTGATATTAACTAAGGCTCTCTCAAACAACACTAGAAAAACGTACAGTGGTAATTCTCGCATTATCTCACCTTGCTGACAACATGAAGAGCTTTTTTTACATGCCTCATAAGGGGCTGAATCGTTGGGCGTCTTCTGGCATATGGTCTACAAGACAAAAACATTTTTAATCAAAATGACCTTTGAACTGTTGGTGCTTGAGTACACAGTTTAATATGCTGTAAATCTAAAATAAACTTGCATCAGAACTTGTTTTCTGTTTGCACAACAGTTTTTGGTTTATTGTTCCTGAAGCTTTTCAAACATTTTATCTCTAATGGGAGGGCTCTTAAAATGTTCTCACGCTTGTCTGATATTTTCCAGTTAGAGTTTCACTTGTTTCCAAGCTGTGGGAAGAAAACCAAACCCAGCATTATTATGCTCGGGAGAGTCAGCCAGCCAAGCTGTCCTAAACTAGGAAACCCACTGCCAAGCTCAGGGGACCCACAAAGCGACAAAGAGATGGAAAGATGAGAGAGTGAGAAAGCAAGAAATGGTCTACAAGAAGGATGGCAATTAATAAAAACAAGAGTTGTGAGGATAGGGACGAAGTGGTGAAGTTTCTAGGTCATCTTTAGTGCAGCTTACTCCCTCACTTAATTTTACAAACACAATCCTCTTGAGAGGAAAAAGACGATATAGAGGAAACAACACCAGCCCTTTTAAACCATGCCTGAAATACATTAAAAGAGCATCAAACCAACCCCTTTGTTTATGCTGAAATACTGTAGGAAATGTCTCAAGTAATAATAAATACATCTAAACAGAATTGCTACAGTTAAACAGGGAGGCACTGAAAGCTAAAACTTGAATGAAACTGAAAGGACAGAAGAGAGTGTAAATTTGAGAGCAAAGTACGAAGAGAAAAGAATAAAAACAAGAAGTAGCAGGAGATTATAATTGCCTTAATTTGATGTGTTATGTAACAGTGAACGTCCTTCAAGTCAAATTAAAACACATAATCAAAGCACAAGATGCATGTCAGAAGACTAAAAATCCAGTTACAAGAGAGCCAGATGTTTATGCCAGTATTAGCAGAGCTCAGGCTGTGTCTAAAGGGGAAGTCGAGGGATAATGTCACTCACATCCATCAACAGGGGAAGCCGTGTGACTCTCTGCATGGGAAGGATGAGGAAGGAGATCATTGGAAGGTTCCGGCAGTCTGGGTGGGCCTCGATCCTTGTCAGTACCTCCTTAAAGGAGGGGCTTTTATTTCTGAAGGGATAAATGGGCTGTTAAACTAGTGATTGACTGCAGTGTCATGTGATACCCATGATATAAAAAACCTATATCACTATGCAACAAATACAAATTTAACAAAAACTTAATTTCTAGTAATTGCCACTTTTATTCCTTATAATTATGACTTTATATCTTGCAGTTTGACTTGAGACATCACAATTATAAGAAAGTGATTTCATAGCTCATATCTTTGCCAAATTCTCTTGCAACTGTGACTGTTCCTCTAAGTCGCACCTCTGTCTCACGTGACTTTATATCTTACAATATATCTGCAACTTTACATCTGGGAGTTTGTTTTACTTAATAGTTATTATATCACACAACTGAAACTTTGTTTATCACATTTCTACTTTATATGCCACAACTGTGACTGATTCCCTTAAAGGGGTCATGATTTGAGAAATCAATTTTCCTTGATATTTTTTATTTGTTTTATTCAGAATCAGAATGAGCTTTGTTTATGTGTGTTTACACATACGATGAATTTGTTTTCGTGACAGAAGCTTCCACAGTGCAACAGAATGACAGTGACAGAACAAAAAACACAGTGACAGAACAAAAAACACAGATAATAAAAATAAGAATGAAAAAAATTGAACCAGTAAATAAGGGATAACAATATACAAATTGACAATTGTATGTACAGGTATTTAACAATAGACCGTTGTTATGTGCAATTGAAATGTAGACAAAATATGTGTGTTAGATAAGTAAGTGTATAAGTGATAAATAGTGTGTGTTCCACAATTATTGTCAAGTGTTCATGAGACAGATTGCCTGAGGGAAAAAAAACTGTTTCTGTGCCTGGCCGTTCTGGTGCTCAGAGCTCTGTAGCGTCGACCAGACAGCAACAGTTCAACAAAGAGGATGTGCTGGATGTGAGGGGTCCAGAGTGATTTTTGCCAGCCTTTTTGCTCAATCTGGATAAGTACAGTTCTTGGAGAGTGGGGAGGGTTGTACCAATGATTCGCTCAGCAGTACGGACTACCCTCTGTAGTCTTCTTAGGTCAAATTTGGTAGCTGAGCTGAACCAGAGGACGGATTCAATGATGGCGGAGTAGAACTGTTTAGCAGCTCCTGTGGCAGGTTAAACTGGTTTCTGCTGAAGTCCACGATCATCTCCACTGTTTTGAGCGTGTAGAGCTCCAGGTTGTTAAGACTGCATCAGACATCCAGCTCATTAACCTGTCTGTAAGCTAGGGATGGCTCAATACCATAATTTTGGCTTCGGTACGATACCAGAATTTAATACCCTCGGTATCGATACTAAATCGATACCATAGGTGACAAATAACCAGACTCAAAAAATAAGTGAACTGAAAAAAAATTTAAAGTGATTGATCATCATATATATAGTATTTATTAATCTTGGTTAATGTTAGGTATGTGTTTAATGCATAATGTTAACATACTAAACATATATTAGTAAACATTTATAATTTATAAATAATTATTTACCTACATTTATAAGTGCTATAATAATGTCAATGCTGTTAATGAATTATAGCAAATGTTTCTTTAAAGTGTTATTCTAACAGTCAAAGTAGTGGGCGAAATGGCAAAAATATAATATCACTATTTTTTTTTGAAATATCACAATTTCACAACTCTTTGTCATGTTGATTTTACTATTGTGTCCGAGTAGTGCCAGCCAAAATAATTTCCATTATAAAGACAAATCCTTTCAAGGTTACAAAATATAAAAACGTATGGTGGATATTTAGACCAAAGTGGGCGAAGATAAAAATCTTTGTCATTATTTTATCTTTGTTATTAAAAATAAGAACAAAGATACACATAATATACAAATAAAACAAACAGTGCTTTATTTTCTGGTATATTAGGCATATTTATCAGGAGCATTCAAGAAATTGAATGACCAAATATAAAAATAAAACTATTTAGATTGATTACTATTAAAGCAGCTGTATTATTTTTTCTGTCAAAAGTAGTGTTGAAAACTGTGTTCTTCTAAAGTGTAGAAAACTCAGAAGAGAAGACCAGGAGACTTCGGATTGGATTGTCAGCAGAATTTCTTTATTCTATGACATGTGTTGTTATCTGCAGTCATCGAAAATCTCATCTTAAGTCATTTTTACAGGGTATCTTTATAGTCAGGATTGGAGGAGGGACTTTTTTAGGTTGAGACAAAACATCAAAGCTGAGGGCAATAAACCTAAATCTCTCAGTAGTCATTGATCTCATTGACAAAAGGCACAGCTGTCCCAAGCCCAAATGGTCAGGAAACAATCTCAAACACCTTTGCCTTGCCCGACACCTCTTAGTCAGGACGTGAATTCAAATCAAACATAGAATAACATTTGTGATCCTTCAATCCCCTCTTTGAGAGTTCTAATAACTCTCACAAAAATACAAATTTAGACACTTAAAAGTTAATTCTTGTAACTTGTAATCGTTACAGGCAAATAGTACATGTTCTGTGTTGTTTATATGTAATTGCATGCTGACACAGAAACAAAACATGCAATTAGGGTCCGTGAAGATTTTACGGGTAATAGTCTCTGCGTTGTGTATTTTTATTCTTTTTCTTCTTCTTTCTTTTCTCTTTCTTGTGTGATAGTTGGCTCGGCGATGGGTCTAGTTGTTTTCTAGAGGTTGTGGCTTATCCGCAGGTGGGAAGGGTGGTGCATATGGATCTCAGGACAGCCATCAAATGGTATCTGCACAGAGGAAGAAAGAAAACACAAACAAGAGAGAACTAACGGCACAGAGCAGTATTTGTAGAGTCTGCATACATTAGGGTTGTATCCTCTGTTCAAAATATAGTCTGCTATGGTTGTTCCTTCTTTTCCCTATTTCTCAATTCCTGCGACACCTAAAGAACAGTGAGGAAAGGATGGACTAATGGAGGGGAAAGGCCTATGAGGAAATCTTCACCTCAGGGTTGGCCCCCGAAGCCTGTTGCTTTCGGTTCTTCCCTGGGCTCCTCACTGGTTCTTGTGTCTGCCCTATCCTATCCCTGCAGGGGGAGGAACAACCTTAATATGTGACACATGAGTCCAAGTTTTCCTTCCCTGACACAATACTGCAGCTGCTGTAATCAACATCACTTGATGTGGTCCGTACACTTAGGCTCTAATGGCTTGTTTTTGAATGTCTTTATCATGACCCATTGACCTGGGACGATTGTGTGTCCACCTTCTGGTGGAGTCTGCCAACACGACTCAACTCTCTCTTTGGCACTCTGCACTGCCTTTGTGAGGTTTCACAGTAAGCGATCAGGGCACTGAAGCAATGTGCACATCAGCATTTCTAAGATCAATCACACCTGGCATCTGCATTGGGCGTCCAGTAATAATCTCATGAGGGCTCAGTCCTACTGATCTGTTAGGTGATGCTCTCATACTACACAGTACTGCGGGCAGTGCTTCAACCCATGGTACTCCTTCCTGATGCATTTTGCTTAGCCTGGTTTTGATTGTTCTGTTGATCGTTCAACCTGTCCCTGATGCTTGTGGCCTATAGGGACAGTGAAGGTTCCACTTAATCTTCAACATTCTAGACACTTCCTTGACTACCTGTCCTGTGAAGTGGGTACCTTGATCTGAGTCAATGCGATCTGGTAATCCCCATCTGGGAATGAAATCAGTGACAAGACATTTAGCAGTATGTGCAGCTGTAGCGCGCCCTGTTGGATAAGCTTCTACCCATCTTGAGAACTTGTCTATTACTACCAAAACGTCAGTTTTTTCCTTTACAAGGGGGCAACGATATGTAATCAACTTGCAGGTGACGAAATGGCCTGGTGGAGCTGGGGTATGTGCTGCTGGTGTAATGGCTGCTGGTACATCATTATTTTCTGACATGTAACACATCTCTTGACTGTTTCAGTGGCTGCGTTTCTGAATTTTGGATTCCACCATTGATTTGAGAACCTGTGATTCATCGTTGCTGGACCACTATGACCCAAACTGTGTATTTGTTGAGCCAAATATGGCAACAGTGATTCGGGAGCAACATACTTTCCCCCTTTGGTCCAGCAGCCGGATGAATCCACAGTGGCTCCTTTGTCTAACCATGTCCATGCTTCATATAGAGGAACGTCTTTATACAGATCAACGATTGATTCAGGAGGTAGAATTATCTTCTGTGCTGTACTACCTGAACACACTTGTACAGTTGCATAGAAACAAGCCTGTTTAGCCGCTACATCAGCAAGAGCATTACCTTTAGCTTCCATAGTATTAGTTGTGAGATGTGCTTTCACTTTGATCACTGCTAATTTATTTGGGAGTTTCATGGCAAACATTAAATCTTTCACTAATCCAGCATGCTTAATGGGGGATCCAGCAGAAGTTAGAAATTTTCTGGTTTGCCAAATGACACCAAAATCATGAATTACCCCAAAAGCATACCTGGAATCTGTGTAGATATTTGCAACCGATCCTGAAGCTAGCGTGCATGCTCTAGTTAAGGCTACTAGTTCTGCAGCTTGAGCTGAAAAATGATCTGGAAGACGACCTGAAGCAACTACTTCAGTGGTGGAAGTTACTGCATATCCTGCTCGTCTGTTACCTTCAATAACTTGAGCTGAACCATCAACAAACAACTCCAATTCTGCGTTCTCTATGGGAGTTTCTGCTATTTCACTTGTCGCTGCATATGTAAGCGGAACACAATCATGAGTCATTTCGCCTTCATCCTCTAACACAAATTCAGTCATTGCAGACATCATACATGAGGATGGGTTTGTGACTGGTGCACGCTGTATAACAATATTCGGGGCTGTGAGAGTTGCTAACTTCTCTTTTATGCTACCTTTCACAAAAATTCTTTGGTCATTGTGTTGGATTACAGGGGAAAGGTAGCTACTCACAGCCCCAATAATTAGTTTTTTTCCTGGTCTTGTTGTGCTCTTAGAAGAGCCTGAACTAACTGTCCTATAGTTTCAGTGGTCACTGGCGGAACTACTTCAGGGTTGTGTGCAGGCTGAGAAGGAGCAGAATTATGCATAGCATTTCTTTTACTATCTTGCAACTTCTTCCTACACTCTTTCTCCCAATGTCCAAATTTTTCACAGTATTTGCATTTGCTTTCTCTTTTAGACCATCTATTGTCTTGTTTCGTTGTGTTAAACGTAGCTGCTGCTACTCTTACTTTTGCCTTGACATCAGCATCTCTTTCCCATGTAGCTAACCTGTCTAAGTTACTTCTGAGAGTTCTGTTAGACCAAGTTAGATCTAAGAATGGTAATGCTTTTTCTGTATTCGGCTACAAGGCCATCTGACCAGATACGAACCAGGGGTCCCTTGTCATCCAGAACACCTTCAGAGTCATCAACAATTCCACTGTAGATTACAGCTGACTGACAAAATCTCTCAGTATATTCACTCACAGTTTCTTCTTCCTTTGCACACAGGTAGTAATTCTAGACCAATCTATTTTGGGCCCTAAGATATTCTTTAGGATTTTCAAAATACCTTCTCTTAAATCACCCTTACTGGCATTTCGCAGTTCAGAAGTGACAGCAGATTCAAAACTGTTGAATTCAGATTCAGTTAGTATTTGTGACATCAGCTGCGTGACTTCTGTCAACGACATGTCATAAAGACGCATTTTACTGATCAATGTTCTTCTAAATTCAGAAAAATGTGTGCGTGCTGCTGGTAAACTTTGAGATAGTCTCTCTATATCTTTAGGACCTAAAGCTTTGGCAACAGTTTGTATTTGCACCACAGAAGAATTGAGAGGAACACTATCAGTTTCCTCAATCCCCTGAGATCTCCTCCTCGCACCACACACATTGAAGGAATTTACAGGCACATCAGTTACTGATTGGAGAGCTACATCTGTTTCAAAAAACGCTTGTAAATCAGGGTAAATGTTATCAGGCTGACTTACTTCCACATCAGTTTTTGCCTCTTTCTTGAGGTTCAATTTCTTGGTCAAAGTGTATATTCTAGCACGGAGCTCATTGTTCTGTTTCTCTAGCTCTGAGTTACGCTGAGACTGTTGTGTGGCGAGCGCTAAACCAAATTCTCTGTGGCAGCAGATAATGCCTTTCACATTGTTCTTGCGAATACATGCTCCCAGTACCTTTTTACACTCATCTACAGACCAAGTCTTGTCTGGATGGATCTCATATTTCTGAGTTAGTTCTTGTCTAACTTTCTCAGTGACTATTATGTTCATTTGCACTCCTAAAAGTGATTTGAATTCGCTATCTGACCACAACGGAGTCGCAAGACCCATCTTTTCTGTGGTTGGAATCAGCCTAGCATTCATTCTAACCATTTTGTAAGTTTCTTCGGTACCACACAAACAAAACAAACACTTCTCTGATCAACAGAGGGTACACTTGTAAAAAAGAACTTAACTATTGTTAAATTTCCAAATTACCAACACTTCACACTTAACTTCCCTGCCTACAAGAAACAGAGGATAAAACTAAATTATTAGCACGAAATGCTAACCTTCCCTGCCTGAAACAGAGGGTAACTAATTTTTAGCACGTAATGCCCAAAATCTTCCCTGCCTGAAAGAACAGAGGATACTTTCATCTCTAAAATAAAAACTTTAGAGGATAACACTCTTCCCTGCTTGTAACAGAGGATAAACTTCCCTGCCTAACAGAGGATAAACTTCCCTGCCTAACAGAACAGAGGATACATTTAGTTAAACAAACCCTACAGATGTATGTTAACTCTTCTCTGACGGCACAGAGGATACACTGGTCTTAGGTTCTTTTGGATTAGAGACAGCACTCACCACAACCCTTGGTTGAGAGAAAAAATCAGTCTGGGAATCTTTTCAGCTTGAAGTTTCGCTGGATTCCAAAAGATGCAGATCTTTGTTTGAGCTTGAAGTTTTTCAGGTGAGGAAGCTGGAACTCTATCCGGGTCACGGCAGCATCTGTTGAAAACTGTGTTCTTCTAAAGTGTAGAAAACTCAGAAGAGAAGACCAGGAGACTTCGGATTGGATTGTCAGCAGAATTTCTTTATTCTATGACATGTGTTGTTATCTGCAGTCATCGAAAATCTCATCTTAAGTCATTTTTACAGGGTATCTTTATAGTCAGGATTGGAGGAGGGACTTTTTTAGGTTGAGACAAAACATCAAAGCTGAGGGCAATAAACCTAAATCTCTCAGTAGTCATTGATCTCATTGACAAAAGGCACAGCTGTCCCAAGCCCAAATGGTCAGGAAACAATCTCAAACACCTTTGCCTTGCCCGACACCTCTTAGTCAGGACGTGAATTCAAATCAAACATAGAATAACATTTGTGATCCTTCAGTAGCAAGTTATTTTTTCTCTTTGTGTTATGTAGTGTTAGCATTAAATAATAATAATTCTGTCATAGTGTTGTATATTATACCATCATTTACTTCCTCGAGTTTAGTTTTAAACCTGAGTGAGTTTCTTTCTTCTGCTGAACATAAATGGTATTTTAAAGAATGTGGAAAACCAAACAGTTGCTGGTCCTCAGTGACTTCTATAGTATTGTTTTTTCTTCTATCAAAGTCAATGTGGACCAGAAACTGTTTGGTTACCCACGTTCTTAAAAATACCTTATTTTGTGTTCAGCACAACAAAGAAATTAATACAGATTTGGGACAACATGTGAGTGAGTAAATATAATGACAGAAATACAATTTTAGGGTGAACTATCCCTTTAATTACAGTTGGCTGCATGTTTAGTACTGTCCCTTTAAGACCTGCGCGCATCTAATATCCAGCCGCGTTGTCTCAGCCGTTTACTTTCATTTTAGACAAAACCAACGGAGTCTATACATAAACCTTGTTGTGTTTTGACGTTTGCTCTGTTTTTTTAAACACTGAACTTCAAACTCATTTATGCCACATAGTTCATTCTTGAAGCAAACTTATGTCTATTTGGTGATTAGTTTTAGACCGCTGCTTGAATAAAAATGTGACGCGTCTGGTGTGTGTGATACACGTGAATTCTCCAAGACGCAGCGCTGTGCTTTTGCACAGTGTGTCACTTGCATATTTGTTTATATTTTGATTAGATAATCATGCAGTGTTCTAAAATAGCAGCAAATAAAATGTGAGAGTACACATACAATATCAATAACCTGTGCATGTCATTTTAATATGGCCTTGTGTAGGTATTTGAAGATGGCCATCTTTAAGCATGACTGTTGAAATGAAATGGTAATACTTAACAATAAGAGTCCATTTGTAACATTAATGAAAGCTGTAAAAGAATTGTTCTTTATTAGTTTGTTCATTTCATTTAAACATTTACTCTTACTAATAGGCTTAATTTAAAATTTTTAAAGTTTCTTCTTTTAACATTTGTAAGCTATGAAATAACTTTAATAATCAATTAATATTACTACTAAATTTGTAATCATTTATAAAGTATCGTTCAGTACTGTTACTGTTTTTTTAAAATAGTAAAGCTCTATTTAGTTTTCATTCAGTATCCATTTTAAAAACTATCGGTTGATTAATCGGTATCGGCCAGTGTGTTCCAACCTAGCTATCGGTATCGGTTAAATCCACTATCGGTCGACCTCTAGTTTTGACCGTATCGGCTCAAAAGATAATTTAAAGACAACTGATCTTTGTTCAGTTATCAGGTGCTGTTAGGCAGGCTTTTCCTGTGCGCGCTCTTCAGGTGTACGGGCTCATTGAATTAAAAATTTAAGCAGAAAGCCTTTAAAACATGCAAAAAAGTTGTGAATAAAACGTACAATTATGAATTTATGATGCACTTATTAACCTGTCGATCTCTAATTCTCGGAAAAGATCAGGATGAGCAAGCGACAAATGCTTAGCCAGATTGGATGTGCTGCCTCCTGTGGTCAGTTTGTTCACTTTTATCATCTGTTTTGTATGCAAAGTAATGCCATATTTCACTTCTAATGTTCTCTTCATTTGTTTGTTTCGGGCGCGTTGATAGTTTAATCTGTTTGATCCATTGTGTTGTTCACTTGTTCTGTTGTCACATTTACCGGATGCGCAGCGTATGAAATACTGAATTGTGCAAAATTATGATATCATAATCATTTGAAATATAATAGATACTGGCAATTTTACAGTACCGGTATACCGCGCATCCCTACTGTAAGCAGACTCGTCACCGTCCTGACTGAGGCAGATAAGTGTGGTGTCGTCTGCAAACTTCAGGAGCTTGACAGAGGGGTCTTTAGATGTGCAGTCATTGGTGTACAGGGAGAAGAGCAGTGGGGAGAGAACGCAGCCCTGAGGCACTCCAGTGCTGAACGTATGGGTGCTGGATGAGAATTTCCCCAGCCTCACTAGCTCCTACCTGTCTGTCAGAAAGCTGGTGATCCACTGACAGACAGAGGTGGGCATGGAGAGCTGAGTTAGTTTGGCAGGAGGAGGTTTGGAGTTATAGTGTTAAAGGCTGAGCTGAAGTCCACAAACAGGATCCTCACATAAGTCCCTGGTCTGTCAAGATGTTGCATAACCAAATGCAGTCCCATGTTGACTGCATCGTCTAGATACTGTTTGCTCTGTAGGCAAACTGAAGAGTATCCAGTAATGTCCTTCATGTGGGCCATCACCAGTTTTTCAAAAGACTTCATGACCACAGAGCCACAGGCCTGTAGTCATTTAGTCCTGACATTTTCGATTTCTTTGGGATGGGGATGATGGTGGAGCATTTGAAGCATGAAGGGACTTCGCACAGTTCCAGTGATCTGTTGAAGATCTGTGTGAAGATCTTCACTGCTGGTCAGCACAGGACTTCAGACAGACTGGTGTAACACAATCTGGGCCTGGTGCTTTCTTTCTCTTCTGCTTCCGGAAGACCTGGCACACATCGTCTTCGCTGATCTAAATTGCAGGTGTGGGTGCGAGGAGGGTTGCTGGAGGTGTTAATGGTTGTGTGGAGAGGTGTTCAGAGCGGGTGTGGGGTGTTTGTTCAAACCTGCAGTAGAACTCATTCAGATCGCCTGCCAGCTGTTGATTCTCCATAGTGCTGGGGGATGGTGTCTTGTAGTTGGTGATCTCTTTTAGACCGTTCCACACTGATGCTGAGACACTGGAAGAGAATTTAATCCTTATTGTTCCAAAATAATTCCTCTTTGCCACTCTGATCTCCTATTCTAGTGTGTATTTCCTGTTTATACAAGACTTGCCCCCTTCCTGTAAGCATCTTTTTTGGCCTGACGAAGCTGTCTGAGTTTTGCAGGGAACCATGGTTTGTCGTTGTTGTAGGTAAAATGAGTCCTGGTAGGAATGCACATATCCTCACAGAAACTGATATAAGATGTTACAGTCTCTGTGAGTTTGTCCAGATCGTTTGCAGCAGCCTCAAAAACACTCCAATCAGTAAGGTTGAAATAGGCTTGTAAAACCCAAGCCTTAATAGAGGTTTAACAGTCCTTAATAGAGGTTTAGCTGATTTTAGTTTCTGCCTGTAGGTCGGTATAAGATGCACTAAACAATGATCAGAGAGTCCTAAAGCTACCCGTGGGACAGAGTGATGTAATCCAACATACTACTGCAATCCAATATACTACTGTCTCTGGTAGGACATGTAACATGCTGTCTGTATTTTGGCAGTTCACGGGAGAGATTTGCTTAATTAAAGTCCTCGAGAATGATTAAAACTGAGTCCGGGTGTTGTTTTATGTCTGTGATCTGTTTAGTGAGTTTCTGTAAAGCTGAGCACACGTGCACTTGCGGTGGAATGTAAACACTCATGAGAATGAACGAGCAAAACTCACACGGAGAGTAGAAAGGCTTACAGTTAATGAAGAGCACTTCTAGATCGGAACAGCACATCTTCTTTAACACGGTTACATCTGTACACCATTTTTCGTTGATGTAAAAGCATGACCTGCCGCCACGCGATTTCCCCCGTTGATTCTGCATCGCAATCCGCTCTAAACAGCTGAAAGCCCAGCAGACTTAACGCGCTGTTTTGGAATAGCGTCATTCAGCCGTGTTTCAGTGAAACAGAGCAGCAGAGTTTAAGAAATTCTTATTTGTTCGGGAAATCAGAAACAGTTTGTCTGTTTTGTTGGGTGGAGAGCGGAGATTTGCTAGATGGATGCTAGGCAGTGCTGTCCCAAATCTGCATCGTCTGAGCTTCAAGAGCACGCCGGCTCGCTTCCCCATCTGCGTATCCTGAAGCGTCTGAACAGAACCTCTGCTCTGCCAACTACAATGTTCAGCAAAACATCAGAATAGTCGAAAACCGGTGAAATATCGGGTGGTGTGTGCTGCAGAATATCCAGCAATTTTTTCTCTGGTAAAACTGATTACAGGAGTATACTGTAACTAAAGGCAGGACAAACTAACAAAAACATAAAATCAACTGCGGACGACTCCACGGAGGCTGCCATCAACGGCGCAATCTATGTGACAGAATTTGTAAGAAGTTATTGTACTATAAAAACATTCTGTATGTTTCAGAGCTCAACATTTTCTCAAAAACGTTTTCAAAGCTCAGAAAACTAATTATTTCAGATTTGGTCACTTTGTGATGTAACAGTGCAACGAAAGCACCGCCTCTGCAGAATTAGATCAACACCTACTTCTATATTATCATGTCTTTGGCCCCATCCACTGGTGTGAGAAATACAGAATTACTGGACTAAAAATAACTATCTTCCAAATAATCCTATTCCTAGGAAAGTGGTTATTTATTCTCAACTATGTGGATGACTTAGTAGAGATTTATTTGTCCTACGTTTCTGGGTCTGCGGAAATTTCAGTTGCATCGCTGTCTATGCAGGGTCAGACAGCTCTTATATTTAATCAAAAATAACTTAATTTGTGTTACAAAGATGAACAAAGGTCTTATGGGTTTGGATCGATGTGAGTGGGAGTAATTAATGACATTTTCATTTTTGGGTGAACTATCCCTTTAATATCTCACAATGTGATCTCGTAACTAACACTTTCATTTCTAGCAATGTGACTTAATTTAATCTCTTATTTAATTTGTTTTTTCTCATTTTAAAGTTAATTTCATAACTACACCCTTTTTATTTTTACTCTGAGGCAGAAAATACCTTCCACAGAAATCTGATCTCTGTGTAGAAAAAGCTTTATATCTTCAGGGCTAAATGATAAAAGCCAGACGTGACTTTCAGTCGAAGCAGAGACAGTCTCTGTGTATGTGTGCTGTACTCACAGCAGCCTTTGCAGGGTTCTCTGCTGGTACACTTCATTCGAGCAGTATGTCACATAGGGGTCAAAGTTTGACTGGGCGTGCCTTAAAATTATGTCACTTATGTCATCAATTACAATGTTCTGCTGGTGCCGATCCTCAAGTTCCTTAAAGAACCTGGAGGGAGAAACAGGAGGTAAACAATTGCATGAAAGCAATAACATGTCTGGCATGCCTCACATAACATCAACACAAGTCCAAGCCGATGCAGGGAGCACCCTGTTTTAGTCATTACACATAAACAAACATGCACACACATACACATATGCAACTAGGGCTGGGCGATATGGCCCAACAATTATATATGTATTTTTTTTATATCAGTTGATATCGATAATTATCACAATAAATGCAATAAATCTTTATTGCTTTCAAGTTTAAAGCCAGATTTTTGCTCCAAAGTGAAAGTTGTAGAAACCAGACCTTAACAATTTTCCTTAACACAATAAATATCTAAATAAATGAAAAAAGATTTTTAGTTTCTGCATGTTCTAATGAGTGATATTGTTTCAAATCAAGAAACAGGTTTGGGTTGCCTCATAATATTAATAATAATACAACTTTTTTTTGTCTCTTAGAAATGCACATTTGATAGTAGCTTGAATTAGGGTGCAGAGGTAAATTTTTGTTCATTATCAATATCAGTAACATCTGTAAAAAAAAATTGTAGCAACCTCAGTTTTATATGGTAAAATTTATTCTGACCAAGGTTTTTTTTATTTTTATTAAGCATTGGTCCCCCCATAGTAGCATACATTTACTTCACGATAAACAGTTAAAACCACACGTATAGCACCTCAATAGCATGGTAAAAATATAACTATATGGTTTTTAGGTAACCTATTTTTATGAAAAACAGTAGTGTAAAACCATTCAGTATAAATGCACACATGTTATAGCTGCCATAACCACACAGTATAAGTCCCATATACTGTTTTTGCACATCCTATTTGTTTTGCACATCTTACTGTTTTACTGTTTTGCACTTTAATTCTTTATTCTATTGCACATTTTACTTTTTATTTCCTTTTAAACTATATATATGCTCTTGTGTGGTGTTACTTTTATATAATATTTTTTTTTATTCCTTGCACTGTCCACTGAGCGGACCTGATTCGACCTACATTTCACTTTTGATTATACCCTGTATAATTTATCATGTGACAAATAAAGAAACCTTGAACATACTTACTATAATTATATACCATTACTCCTGTAATAAAATTCAATGTGAATATCCCACATTTCTGCCACAATACCATAGTGCAGTGAGTGTTACTACAGTAAATCCATGGTAA
The DNA here is from genome assembly GCA_003573665.1 of Oxygymnocypris stewartii. NCBI lineage: Eukaryota > Metazoa > Chordata > Actinopteri > Cypriniformes > Cyprinidae > Oxygymnocypris > Oxygymnocypris stewartii. The sequence continues at coordinate 13,052 of QVTF01005939.1, read as the reverse complement.
ATAATGGCGATGTGTAGATTGAAAAGCCTTCTGACTGTCTCGTTGCACACAGTTTTTCTCCTGTTCGCCTTGTGTTCTTCACTGAATTCAAGCATTTCACATTAGGCGCGTTCGAATTTAAGCGGCGCTGCACAGAATAGTCAGTGTATGATATCAAAGTACCGCCAGAGCGGATCAGCAGATGGATCATATGCTTTCGAATGGCTCTCGCGGTACTTTGATGTCATACACTGACCATTCTGCGCAGCACCGCTTAAATTCAAACGCACCTACTGACTGGATCTCACAGCGCTGCTTAGTGTTCATGTGACCGAGTAAACGCATCTGCTCTAGTGAGCTCGCCTGTGTATCAGCCCTGGCCCGTTGAAGGGACCTCCTCTGGCTTAAGCAAGGCGTGATCTTAGACACGGCGCACAGATGAAGGTTGTCACGACAGACGCTTCCAACAAGGGTTGGGGAGCGCTGTGCGAGGGCAAACCAACCTTCGGTCTTTGGTCCGAAGAGGAGTCGTGCCTGCACATCAACACATCAAAGTTTGTGCTGCAGCCATAGTGGCTTTCCATCCCCCTATTACTGGCCGGTCGATGGGCAGAGATAGTGCGGTAATTGAATTTTTACGAGGCACCAGGAGACTGAATCCCCCGCATCCTCGTACAGTTCCACCCTGGGACTTACCAACCGTACTAAAGGCCCTGAAAGGGCCCCCGTTTGAACCATTGCAATCCACGAGCCCCAGAGCACTCTCGTTAAAAACCACCCTGCTGCTAGCACTGCCGTCGGTCAAGCGAGAAGGAGACCTGCAGGCCCTCTCCATCAACCCTGCTTGCCTGGAATTCGGGCCTAACGACTCCAAGGTCGTCCTGAAACCAAGGCTGGGTTATGTACCTAGGTGCTCTCGCCTCCGTTCAGTGCCCAGGAATCCCTGCTCTGCCCCGTCAGGGCCCTGAGGGTATAATTGAGCGTTCTGCCTCATACGGAAAGTCAGAACAGCTTTTTTTCGGCTTCGGTAACCGCGCTACAGGTGGCCCCGTTACAAAGCAAGGAATTTCTAGGTGGTTAGTGGATGCAAAAAAAAATAAATAATTTGATTTAGCTCAGATGAGCTTTATTTGTCACATACACAATTATACAGAGTATAACCAGCAGTGAAATGTGTTCTCTGCATTTAACCCATCCAAGTGCACACACCTGGAGCAGTGGGCAGCCGACACAGCGGCGCCCGGGTAGCAGTTGGGGTTCGGTGCCTCGCTCAAGGGTCTCACCTCAGTCGTGCACAATTCCTGCCGGAGCCGAGATTCGAACCCACAACCTCGGATTACAAGTCCAACACTCTATCCACTAGGCCTATTACCCTCCGTGACTCCTATTACCCAAGCATACTCCTCCTTGGGTTTGCAGTGCCCCATCGGAGTCAGAGTCAATTCCACCAGAGGTATTGCCTCTTCCTAGGGCATGGTCCAGCAGGGTGTCCATTTCGTAAATTTGAAATCTGGTCCTCGCCGTCCACATTTGTAAGGTTTTACAACCTGGACGTCCCTGCCTTACAGGCCAGAGTCCTTTCTGCTTAAATTAGCAATCTTATGGGTTCACTTGAACAGCATTGTTCAAGCCCCTTCCTTCACTTGGTCTGTCCATACTATATGGACGCCAAGTATCAACTTTACGGGATGACACTCAGGCCACGGATGACTCTATGGTTCAGCCTGTGCTTGGTGTATTCTAATGACTCCCCTGGGTCTTACTCCTACTGAGTCTTGGTTTTGAGTCGTTCCATGTCATAGCACGGCATTATTGTACTTGTTCCCATACAGCGTCTCTCGATGCAGTACGAGTGAAATATCGAAAGGGACGCACTCGGTTACTATCGTAACCTTGGTCTCCTGAGATATGGAACGAGTACAGCGTTCCTGGCCGTGCTATGAGCTCCACGCCTCAATCGCTTCTTTCGAAGAAATCTGAGATGCGGTGGCGAAGCGGCCGCTTATATAGCAAGATGCCCCTCCTATTTTGGCGGTCTATGGTGGGCTGCATATGGACGCGCAGTTACACTGCGTGATTAAAAACGACTTCAGTTGAAGAGGAAAAAAGTAATTTTCCCCATACAGCTTCTCTCGACGCAGTACTCATTCCATATCTCAGGGAACCGAGGTTACGATAGTAACCGAGTACATTTATGTTGATATGCCTGCAATGCAGCATTGGAATTTTTCTTTTTTTTATCTTAATCTTCAGTCTATTGAATAAAAGTAGTCAGATGAATTCATCACTTTTCCACCTTGACTGAATCATTACAATTATATGGTATTGAGATTAACTGTTGAATTATCTATTTAAATGAAAGTCTATACAATGAGTTGCAAATCACAGTGATAGAGAAAGACAGTTGATAACACAAAGTAAAATAAAAGTGTTATGTCCCTGTTTGAATATGATCACACTTTTATAATTTTTTTGCTTTTGTTATTACATAAAACATATATGTGCATCTTGAAGTACAATTGTATTTTCAGCATGCTGTTGTAAATGTGCAACCCATCAGACTGCACAACAGTGTCTCCGGCGGCATTGGCATCTGCAAATATTTATTGACTCTCTGCTGCACACTATTGCACACACCTAATATTTATGTTTTTGTTTTATATAAAAAGTGAATTGTGTAAATATTAAAGTACGGTGTCAACAGTGAAATCCAAATGTCTATTTGTTTATGTTCTCTCTAAAAAGATAAACTTTTGGAACCGTGCAACATTATGCAAATTATTAGTTTTTTCATGAATAAATACAGTGTAAGAATGCACTTTTTGGGGTGAGTTTCCCTTTAGTTTTCTCCAAAACTGGAAAGAGTGACAGTCAGGGTCACTCTGTATACATATTCATTGAAAGAATGAGCTAACCTATGAAGGAACACTTTTTATTAGTGTTGGAAAATGGGACACAGTGCATGTGCTAAGAGGCATTTAGATGTTTTGGGTGATTTTGCTTTAAGTTTTATCAAAAACTATACAGTAAAATACCTTGACAGTGAATACAGTGACAGGCAGGGTCACTCTAAATACATATACATTGAAAGAATGAGCTAACCTATGAAGGAACACTTTTTATTAGTGTTGGAAAATGGGACAGTGCATGTGCTAAGACACATTTTGATGTTTTGGGTGATTTTGCTTTTAGTTTTATCAAAAACTATACAGTAAAATGCCTTGACAATGAAGACAGTGGCAGTCAGGGTCACTCTAAATACATATCCATTAAAAGAATGAGCTAACCTATGAAGGAACACTTTTTATTAGTGTTGGAAAATGGGAAACCGTGCATGTGCTTAGACACATTTTGATGTTTTGGGTGATTTTGCTTTTATTTTTTTTCAAAAACTATACAGTAAAATGCTATTACAATGCACACAGTGACAGTCAGGGTCACTCTAAATACATACCCATTGAATAAATGAGCTAACCTATGAAGGAACACTTTTTATTAGTGTTGGAAAATGGGAAACCGTGCATGTGCTTAGACACATTTTGATGTTTTTGGTGATTTTGCCTTTAGTTTTTTCAAAAACTATACAGTAAAATGCCTTGACAAGGAATACAGTGACAGTCAAGGTCACTCTAAATACATATCCATTGACAAAATGAGCTAACCTATGAAGGAACACTTTTTATTAGTGTTGGAAAATGGGAAACAGTGCATGTGCTAAGCTGCATTTTGATGTTTTGGGTGATTTTGCTTTTAGTTTTAAAAAAAAAAATACAGTAAAATGCCTTGACAGTGAATACAGTGACAGGCAGGGTCACTCTAAATACATATTCATTGAAAGAATGAGCTAACCTATGAAGGAACACTTTTTATTAGTGTTGGAAAATGGGACAGTGCATGTGCTAAGACACATTTTGATGTTTTGGGTGATTTTGCTTTTAGTTTTATCAAAAACTATACAGTAAAATGCCTTGACAATGAAGACAGTGGCAGTCAGGGTCACTCTAAATACATATCCATTAAAAGAATGAGCTAACCTATGAAGGAACACTTTTTATTAGTGTTGGAAAATGGGAAACCGTGCATGTGCTTAGACACATTTTGATGTTTTGGGTGATTTTGCTTTTATTTTTTTCAAAAACTATACAGTAAAATGCTATTACAATGCACACAGTGACAGTCAGGGTCACTCTAAATACATACCCATTGAATAAATGAGCTAACCTATGAAGGAACACTTTTTATTAGTGTTGGAAAATGGGAAACCGTGCATGTGCTTAGACACATTTTGATGTTTTTGGTGATTTTGCCTTTAGTTTTTTCAAAAACTATACAGTAAAATGCCTTGACAAGGAATACAGTGACAGTCAAGGTCACTCTAAATACATATCCATTGACAAAATGAGCTAACCTATGAAGGAACACTTTTTATTAGTGTTGGAAAATGGGAAACAGTGCATGTGCTAAGCTGCATTTTGATGTTTTGGGTGATTTTGCTTTTAGTTTTAAAAAAAAAAATACAGTAAAATGCCTTGACAGTGAATACAGTGACAGGCAGGGTCACTCTAAATACATATTCATTGAAAGAATGAGCTAACCTATGAAGGAACACTTTTTATTAGTGTTGGAAAATGGGACAGTGCATGTGCTAAGACACATTTTGATGTTTTGGGTGATTTTGCTTTTAGTTTTATCAAAAACTATACAGTAAAATGCCTTGACAATGAAGACAGTGGCAGTCAGGGTCACTCTAAATACATATCCATTAAAAGAATGAGCTAACCTATGAAGGAACACTTTTTATTAGTGTTGGAAAATGGGAAACCGTGCATGTGCTTAGACACTTTTTGATGTTTTTGCCTTTAGTTTTTTCAAAAACTATACAGTAAAATGCCTTGACAAGGAATACAGTGACAGTCAAGGTCACTCTAAATACATATCCATTGACAAAATGAGCTAACCCATGAAGGAACACTTTTTATTAGTGTTGGAAAATGGGAAACAGTGCATGTGCTAAGCTGCATTTTGATGTTTTGGGTGATTTTGCTTTTAGTTTAAAAAAAAAAAAATACAGTAAAATGCCTTGAAAATGCACACAGTGACAGTCAGGGTCACTCTGAATATATGAAAATTAAAATAACGAGCTAACCTATGAAGAAACATTTTTTATTTGTGTTGGAAAATGGGACAGTGCATGTGCTAAGACACATTTTGATGTTTTGGGTGATTTTGCTTTTAGTTCTTTCAAAAACTATACAGTAAAATGCTATTACAATGCACACAGTGACAGTCAGGGTCACTCTAAATACATACCCATTGAATAAATGAGCTAACCTATGAAGGAACACTTTTTATTAGTGTTGGAAAATGGGAAACCGTGCATGTGCTTAGACACATTTTGATGTTTTTGGTGATTTTGCCTTTAGTTTTTTCAAAAACTATACAGTAAAATGCCTTGACAAGGAATACAGTGACAGTCAAGGTCACTCTAAATACATATCCATTGACAAAATGAGCTAACCTATGAAGGAACACTTTTTATTAGTGTTGGAAAATGGGAAACAGTGCATGTGCTAAGCTGCATTTTGATGTTTTGGGTGATTTTGCTTTTAGTTTTAAAAAAAAAAATACAGTAAAATGCCTTGACAGTGAATACAGTGACAGGCAGGGTCACTCTAAATACATATTCATTGAAAGAATGAGCTAACCTATGAAGGAACACTTTTTATTAGTGTTGGAAAATGGGACAGTGCATGTGCTAAGACACATTTTGATGTTTTGGGTGATTTTGCTTTTAGTTTTATCAAAAACTATACAGTAAAATGCCTTGACAATGAAGACAGTGGCAGTCAGGGTCACTCTAAATACATATCCATTAAAAGAATGAGCTAACCTATGAAGGAACACTTTTTATTAGTGTTGGAAAATGGGAAACCGTGCATGTGCTTAGACACTTTTTGATGTTTTTGCCTTTAGTTTTTTCAAAAACTATACAGTAAAATGCCTTGACAAGGAATACAGTGACAGTCAAGGTCACTCTAAATACATATCCATTGACAAAATGAGCTAACCCATGAAGGAACACTTTTTATTAGTGTTGGAAAATGGGAAACAGTGCATGTGCTAAGCTGCATTTTGATGTTTTGGGTGATTTTGCTTTTAGTTTAAAAAAAAAAAAATACAGTAAAATGCCTTGAAAATGCACACAGTGACAGTCAGGGTCACTCTGAATATATGAAAATTAAAATAACGAGCTAACCTATGAAGAAACATTTTTTATTTGTGTTGGAAAATGGGACAGTGCATGTGCTAAGACACATTTTGATGTTTTGGGTGATTTTGCTTTTAGTTCTTTCAAAAACTATACAGTAAAATGCCTTGACAATGAAGACAGTGGCAGTCAGGGTCACTCTAAATACATATCCATTAAAAGAATGAGCTAACCTATGAAGGAACTATTTTTATTAGTGTTGGAAAATGGGACAGTGCATGTGCTAAGAGGCATTTTGATGTTTTGGGTGATTTTGCTTTTAGTTTTTTCAAAAACAATACAGTAAAATGCCTTGAAAATGCACACAGTGACAGTCAGGGTCACTCTGAATATATGAAAATTAAAATAACGAGCTAACCTATGAAGAAAGATTTTTTATTTGTGTTGGAAAATGGGACAGTGCATGTGCTAAGACACATTTTGATGTTTTGGGTGATTTTGCTTTTAGTTCTTTCAAAAACTATACAGTAAAATGCCTTGACAATGAAGACAGTGGCAGTCAGGGTCACTCTAAATACATATCCATTGACAAAATGAGCTAACCTATGAAGGAACACTTTTTATTAGTGTTGGAAAATGGGAAACAGTGCATGTGCTAAGCTGCATTTTGATGTTTTGGGTGATTTTGCTTTTAGTTCTTTCAAAAACCATACAGTAAAATGCCTTGACAATGAAGACAGTGGCAGTCAGGGTCACTCTAAATACATATCCATTAAAAGAATGAGCTAACCTATGAAGGAACTATTTTTATTAGTGTTGGAAAATGGGACAGTGCATGTGCTAAGACACATTTTGATGTTTTGGGTGTTTGCTTTTAGTTTTTTCAAAAACCATACAGTAAAATGCCTTGACAATGAAGACAGTGGCAGTCAGGGTCACTCTAAATACATACCCATTGAATAAATGAGCTAACCTATGAAGGAACACTTTTTATTAGTGTTGGAAAATGGGAAACCGTGCATGTGCTTAGACACATTTTGATGTTTTTGGTGATTTTGCCTTTAGTTTTTTCAAAAACTATACAGTAAAATGCCTTGACAAGGAATACAGTGACAGTCAAGGTCACTCTAAATACATATCCATTGACAAAATGAGCTAACCTATGAAGGAACACTTTTTATTAGTGTTGGAAAATGGGAAACAGTGCATGTGCTAAGCTGCATTTTGATGTTTTGGGTGATTTTGCTTTTAGTTCTTTCAAAAACTATACAGTAAAATGCCTTGACAATGAAGACAGTGGCAGTCAGGGTCACTCTAAATACATATCCATTAAAAGAATGAGCTAACCTATGAAGGAACTATTTTTATTAGTGTTGGAAAATGGGACAGTGCATGTGCTAAGAGGCATTTTGATGTTTTGGGTGATTTTGCTTTTAGTTTTTTCAAAAACAATACAGTAAAATGCCTTGAAAATGCACACAGTGACAGTCAGGGTCACTCTGAATATATGAAAATTAAAATAACGAGCTAACCTATGAAGAAAGATTTTTTATTTGTGTTGGAAAATGGGACAGTGCATGTGCTAAGACACATTTTGATGTTTTGGGTGATTTTGCTTTTAGTTCTTTCAAAAACTATACAGTAAAATGCCTTGACAATGAAGACAGTGGCAGTCAGGGTCACTCTAAATACATATCCATTGACAAAATGAGCTAACCTATGAAGGAACACTTTTTATTAGTGTTGGAAAATGGGAAACAGTGCATGTGCTAAGCTGCATTTTGATGTTTTGGGTGATTTTGCTTTTAGTTCTTTCAAAAACCATACAGTAAAATGCCTTGACAATGAAGACAGTGGCAGTCAGGGTCACTCTAAATACATATCCATTAAAAGAATGAGCTAACCTATGAAGGAACTATTTTTATTAGTGTTGGAAAATGGGACAGTGCATGTGCTAAGACACATTTTGATGTTTTGGGTGTTTGCTTTTAGTTTTTTCAAAAACCATACAGTAAAATGCCTTGACAATGAAGACAGTGGCAGTCAGGGTCACTCTAAATACATACCCATTGAATAAATGAGCTAACCTATGAAGGAACACTTTTTATTAGTGTTGGAAAATGGGAAACCGTGCATGTGCTTAGACACATTTTGATGTTTTTGGTGATTTTGCCTTTAGTTTTTTCAAAAACTATACAGTAAAATGCCTTGACAAGGAATACAGTGACAGTCAAGGTCACTCTAAATACATATCCATTGACAAAATGAGCTAACCTATGAAGGAACACTTTTTATTAGTGTTGGAAAATGGGAAACAGTGCATGTGCTAAGCTGCATTTTGATGTTTTGGGTGATTTTGCTTTTAGTTCTTTCAAAAACTATACAGTAACATGCCTTGACAATGAAGACAGTGGCAGTCAGGGTCACTCTAAATACATATCCATTAAAAGAATGAGCTAACCTATGAAGGAACTATTTTTATTAGTGTTGGAAAATGGGACAGTGCATGTGCTAAGACACATTTTGATGTTTTGGGTGTTTGCTTTTAGTTTTTTCAAAAACCATACAGTAAAATGCCTTGACAATGAAGACAGTGGCAGGTCAGGGTCACTCTAAATACATACCCATTGAATAAATGAGCTAACCTATGAAGGAACACTTTTTATTAGTGTTGGAAAATGGGAAACAGTGCATGTGCTAAGACACATTTTGATGTTTTTGGTGATTTTGCTTTTAGTTTTTTCAAAGACTATACAGTAAAATGCCTTGACAAGGAATACAGTGACAGTCAGGGTCACTCTGAATATATGAAAATTAAAATAACGAGCTAACCTATGAAGAAACATTTTTTATTTGTGTTGGAAAATGGGACAGTGCATGTGCTAAGACACATTTTGATGTTTTGGGTGATTTTGCTTTTAGTTCTTTCAAAAACTATACAGTAAAATGCCTTGACAATGAAGACAGTGGCAGTCAGGGTCACTCTAAATACATATCAATTAAAAAAAAGAGCTAACCTATGAAGGAACACTTTTTATTAGTGTTGGAAAATGGGAAACAGTGCATGTGCTAAGCTGCATTTTGATGTTTTGGGTGATTTTGCTTTTAGTTCTTTCAAAAACTATACAGTAAAATGCCTTGACAATGAAGACAGTGGCAGTCAGGGTCACTCTAAATACATATCCATTAAAAGAATGAGCTAACCTATGAAGGAACTATTTTTATTAGTGTTGGAAAATGGGACAGTGCATGTGCTAAGACACATTTTGATGTTTTAGGTGTTTGCTTTTAGTTTTTTCAAAAACCATACAGTAAAATGCCTTGACAATGAAGACAGTGGCAGTCAGGGTCACTCTAAATACATACCCATTGAATAAATGAGCTAACCTATGAAGGAACACTTTTTATTAGTGTTGGAAAATGGGAAACAGTGCATGTGCTAAGACACATTTTGATGTTTTTGGTGATTTTGCTTTTAGTTTTTTCAAAGACTATACAGTAAAATGCCTTGACAAGGAATACAGTGACAGTCAGGGTCACTCTGAATATATGAAAATTAAAATAACGAGCTAACCTATGAAGAAAGATTTTTTGTGTTGGAAAATGGGACAGTGCATGTGCTAAGACACATTTTGATGTTTTTGGTGATTTTGCTTTTAGTTTTTTCAAAGACTATACAGTAAAATGCCTTGACAAGGAATACAGTGACAGTCAGGGTCACTCTGAATATATGAAAATTAAAATAACGAGCTAACCTATGAAGAAAGATTTTTTGTGTTGGAAAATGGGACAGTGCATGTGCTAAGACACATTTTGATGTTTTGGGTGATTTTGCTTTTAGTTCTTTCAAAAACTATACAGTAAAATGCCTTAACAATGAAGACAGTGGCAGTCAGGGTCACTCTAAATACATATCCATTGAAAAAATGAGCTAACCTATGAAGGAACACTTTTTATTAGTGTTGGAAAATGGGAAACAGTGCATGTGCTAAGCTGCATTTTGATGTTTTGGGTGATTTTGCTTTTAGTTCTTTCAAAAACTATACAGTAAAATGCCTTGACAATGAAGACAGTGGCAGTCAGGGTCACTCTAAATACATATCCATTAAAAGAATGAGCTAACCTATGAAGGAACTATTTTTATTAGTGTTGGAAAATGGGACAGTGCATGTGCTAAGACACATTTTGATGTTTTGGGTGTTGGCTTTTAGTTTTTTCAAAAACCATACAGTAAAATGCCTTGACAATGAAGACAGTGGCAGTCAGGGTCACTCTAAATACATACCCATTGAATAAATGAGCTAACCTATGAAGGAACACTTTTTATTAGTGTTGGAAAATGGGAAACAGTGCATGTGCTAAGACACATTTTGATGTTTTTGGTGATTTTGCTTTTAGTTTTTTCAAAGACTATACAGTAAAATGCCTTGACAAGGAATACAGTGACAGTCAGGGTCACTCTGAATATATGAAAATTAAAATAACGAGCTAACCTATGAAGAAACATTTTTTATTTGTGTTGGAAAATGGGACAGTGCATGTGCTAAGACACATTTTGATGTTTTGGGTGATTTTGCTTTTAGTTCTTTCAAAAACTATACAGTAAAATGCCTTGACAATGAAGACAGTGGCAGTCAGGGTCACTCTAAATACATATCAATTAAAAAAAAGAGCTAACCTATGAAGGAACACTTTTTATTAGTGTTGGAAAATGGGAAACAGTGCATGTGCTAAGCTGCATTTGATGTTTTGGGTGATTTTGCTTTTAGTTCTTTCAAAAACTATACAGTAAAATGCCTTGACAATGAAGACAGTGGCAGTCAGGGTCACTCTAATACATATCCATTAAAAGAATGAGCTAACCTATGAAGGAACTATTTTTATTAGTGTTGGAAAATGGGACAGTGCATGTGCTAAGACACATTTTGATGTTTTAGGTGTTTGCTTTTAGTTTTTTCAAAAACCATACAGTAAAATGCCTTGACAATGAAGACAGTGGCAGTCAGGGTCACTCTAAATACATACCCATTGAATAAATGAGCTAACCTATGAAGGAACACTTTTTATTAGTGTTGGAAAATGGGAAACAGTGCATGTGCTAAGACACATTTTGATGTTTTTGGTGATTTTGCTTTTAGTTTTTTCAAAGACTATACAGTAAAATGCCTTGACAAGGAATACAGTGACAGTCAGGGTCACTCTGAATATATGAAAATTAAAATAACGAGCTAACCTATGAAGAAAGATTTTTTGTGTTGGAAAATGGGACAGTGCATGTGCTAAGACACATTTTGATGTTTTTGGTGATTTTGCTTTTAGTTTTTCAAAGACTATACAGTAAAATGCCTTGACAAGGAATACAGTGACAGTCAGGGTCACTCTGAATATATGAAAATTAAAATAACGAGCTAACCTATGAAGAAAGATTTTTTGTGTTGGAAAATGGGACAGTGCATGTGCTAAGACACATTTTGATGTTTTGGGTGATTTTGCTTTTAGTTCTTTCAAAAACTATACAGTAAAATGCCTTAACAATGAAGACAGTGGCAGTCAGGGTCACTCTAAATACATATCCATTAAAAGAATGAGCTAACCTATGAAGGAACTATTTTTTATTAGTGTTGGAAAATGGGACAGTGCATGTGCTAAGACACATTTTGATGTTTTGGGTGTTTGCTTTAGTTTTTTCAAAAACCATACAGTAAAATGCCTTGACAATGAAGACAGTGGCAGTCAGGGTCACTCATAAATACATACCCATTGAATAAATGAGCTAACCTATGAAGGAACACTTTTATAGTGTTGGAAAATGGGAAACCGTGCATGTGCTTAGACACATTTTGATGTTTTTGGTGATTTTGCCTTTAGTTTTTTTCAAAAACTATACAGTAAAATGCTTTGACAAGGAATACAGTGACAGTCAAGGTCACTCTAAATACATATCCATTGACAAAATGAGCTACCTATGAAGGAACACTTTTTATTAGTGTTGGAAAATGGGAACCAGTGCATGTGCTAAGCTCATTTTGATGTTTTGGGTGATTTGCTTTAGTTCTTTCAAAAACTATACAGTAACATGCCTTGACAATGAAGACAGTGGCAGTCAGGGTCACTCTAAATACATATCCATTAAAAGAATGAGCTAACCTATGAAGGAACTTTTTTATTAGTGTTGGAAAATGGGACAGTGCATGTGCTAAGACACATTTTGATGTTTTGGGTGTTTGCTTTTAGTTTTTTCAAAAACTATACAGTAAAATGCCTTGACAAGGAAAACAGTGACAGTCAGGGTCACTCTAAATACATATCCATTGACAAAATGAGCTAACCTATGAAGGAACACTTTTTATTATGTTGGAAAATGGGAAACAGTGCATGTGCTAAGACACATTTTGATGTTTTGGGTGAATTTGCTTTTAGTTTTTCAAAAACCATACAGTAAAATGCCTTGACAATGAAGACAGTGGCAGTCAGGGTCACTCTAAATACATACCATTGAAAGAATGAGCTAACCTATGAAGGAACACTTTTTATTAGTGTTGGAAAATGGGAAACAGTGCATGTGCCAGGATGCATTTTGATGTTGTGGGTGATTTGCTTTTAGTTTTTTCAAAAACTATACAGTAAAATGCCTTGACAGGAATACAGTGACAGTCAGAGTCACTCTAAATACATATCCATTAAAAAATGAGCTAACCTATGAAGGAACTATTATTATGAGTTTTGGAGTATGGGACAGTGCATGTGATAAGACGCATTTTGTTGCGTGGGGTGATTTTGCTTTGATTTTCTCCAAAATTATACAGTAAAATGTCTTGAAAATGAATAGTTATAGTCACGGTCAGTCAGAATACATATCAATTTA
>QVTF01005938.1:0-28156 GCA_003573665.1 Oxygymnocypris stewartii | reverse complement strand
TTTTTTATTTAATTTTACTTGTAAAAATATAAAAAATATATAATTATACATTTTAATTGATTTTTTTAATTGCCTTTATATATTTGGTTTATTGAAATGAAAAATAAAAATTCATATCTATTTTTTGTTTAATATATATTACTAAAACTATTTTACAAAGTGTAACTGTTTAATGAACTATTTTTGTCTTCTTTATATATTTTATGTTTCTTGATGACATTTTCAGCGATCCTATTTATGTTTTATTGTATATTTAATATTATTTACAAATATTTTAAACATTTAACACATTTTACTAAATTAAATTGTTTTATAATTTTATATGTATATTGTATTGTATTACAATTTACAATGTTCCTATTGTTGTATGAAAAAATTTAAGTTTATGTATTTTATTTTTATGTATTATTAAAATATTTGATGAAATGTAACTATACTATAATAATACCTATTCTTATTCTTATTTTCTATATTGTTATTAATTTAAGTTTCTATTATTGCAATGGTCTCATGGTCATCTCCTGATTGTTGTGTGTTTGTAGCTGGAGGTGTTCTGTGAGGTGATGACCATACAGCAGGCCGGATACGTCATGTTGACCGATTACCTGCAGAACAACTACAGAGAACAACAGCAGCAGTTCATGGGACAAGTGTTCTCGTCCTACACCGGCACAGAGGAAGTTCCTGCACCCAGTATGCAAACCACACACACACACACACACACACACACACAAAATAATGACCAGAGAGGAGTGAGAGGTCAAACCTCCTCCTCTGACCGTGGACACACATGCGTGTGCTTTTTAAACCCTGCAGCCAGTGCATCTTGCCAGGTAACCATACTTTGGTGCTTTTCCAAGAAAACAAATGCACCAATTCTGTTTCAAACAGAGCTGAGTGAGAAGCAGTTTTGTAATTTATTGATGTTCTACTGAAGTTACACAATTGCCTAGAATATCATTATATGTTTAATATTTGTACTCATGGAAATTACTAAAGTAGTCAAACCTTTCATTAGAAGGGGGTGCCAATACTTTTGGAAATATAGTGTATATTTTAGTCTAGGACTGGGCTTAAGACTTGTTTGTGAAACCGGGGGAAAATATAAAGAATATTTTTATTTGATATTTAAAAAAGATTTTATAAAATGTAGCAATACTTTTTAATGAATGTTACTAAATTATGTATAATTTGTATATATTTTATATTCATATAAAAAATAAATTAATGATTTTGTATTGTATGAAAAAATTAAAATGTATTTAATAATATTATATTTTACAAAATGCAACTATACTGTTTATGAATTCTATAATTATCTTACTATTATTAGTACATCATTTTTAGTTATTGATTTAAGATTCTGTTATTGTAATGGAACTGCACACTTCTCTGTGTATCTCGTGCTGTGTTCAGTGTGCAGCTCTGAACCGCAGAACGTGCAGGCCGACTCTCAGAACTACACGGGTATGGTGGTGACGTGGGAAAGACCGCGGGCCGTCTATGACACCAACATTGAGCGCTACTCCGTCACCTACCAGAGACTGCAGGGCAGAGACCCGCCGAAACAGCAGTATCTCACAGACGGAGACCAGGATGTGGTGAGCGCTTTTAGACTCCAGCCATGATTAATATAACTGTGATGAGTGAAGTACAGAAGGGATATGTCCCTTCAAGGTTACACTGGTCCTGATGGTTAGAAACAGGTGTTGTGGTATAATAATGTCTTGTTTTTCCAGGGGGCCATTATCCATCGTCTGCTGGCGAACAGTAGCTATGTTGTCCAGGTGGTGGCGCTCTGCACCAATGGCATGACGGGAAAAATGAGTGACCAGGTTATTGTGGACATGCCTCTCGAAGACCCTGGTAATCTCACAGAAATATCAGAAATGTCTGGGTCATATTTTACACCAGATTCAAAACATATTTGAAGAAATGTTTAAGAAAGGATTTTGACAATTATTTTCTGCTAGGTGCATGTACAATAACATGAATGACAAAAACAAATTTTCTATATTAATAATCTTGCATTATTTCCATAATGAAAAATATTAAGCATTGATTTTTTTAATGCTAGAATTGTACTTTAAAAATGTGCCTTAAATAAGCATTAAATAATAATAATAAATAAACAAACAATTGATATTTATTAATAAGTATTAAGTATTCATCATGGCAGTATTTTTTACATAATTTATGTATTAATATAATAATAATAATAATAATTGTTGTTATTATTATAATATAAGTATTCATCATAGTAGTATTTGTTTACATAATTTATTTATCAATTATGCTTAACTGTCTGGTTAAAAAATATACTAATAATAATGTTATACTAATATGTGACCCTGGACCCCAAAACCAGTCATAAGGATGAATTTTTCAAAATTGAGATTTATACATCATCTAAAAGCTGAATAAATAATGTATGGTTTATGGCAAAATATGGAGAAAATCACCTTTAAAGTTGTCCAAAATGAAGTTCTTAGCAATGCATATTACTAAACAAAAATGAGGTTTTGAAATATTTACGGTTGGAAATTTACAAAATATCTTCATGGAACATGATCTTTACTTAATATTCTAATGATTTTTGGCATAAAAGATAAATCGTTCATTTTGACCCATACAGTGTATTGTTGGCCATTGCTACAAATATACCCCAGCGACTTAAGACTGGTTTTGTGCTCCAGGGTCACATATTATTATAGCGTCCGGTAATACTTTTGGGGGTGGGGGGGTTGCTTAATTGTCATGAAAATGTTATACATTTTTCTCAAATATCAGAATATCTGGTTTTGGAGTAAAACATGACACTGATTTTTTTGTGTGTGTAATTGACCCTTTTATATAGCATGAATACTAATTTATTTGAAGTCATTTACCAATATTTCTTTGATCCTGAAGTAAATGAGGCCGATCCCTTTGGCGATTTAACAGAATCAGAGGAATATAATGAGGTGAGAATTTATAATCTACATTCAGAAACAAAATCATAATCATGCATCATGAACATCATGAACATCATGACATGTTTCATTTCCAGGAAACATCTCCACCTGCTTCCAAATCTCCGCCCGGCCGAAACCTCATCCGTGATTCTGGAAGCTCCATCTCCATCACCACGGCAACGGACCAACCAGGCTTCCTGTTCCCCATGGTCAGAACGACCCCCATTACAGTCCGCCGGAAAATGACAGAGGAGTCTTCACTATCATGGTCACCTGACCACAACAAGAGCAGAAACGAGACCAGACGGCCACTGAACAGACTCCTTCCAGAGGACAGCGGCCTGCTTCCTCACAGCAACATGCTGGTCACAGACGTCTACTACGAGGACAGCACCACAAATACCCCACCAGCTCAAGATCTGGACCAAGAAACCTCAACCACGACGGCCCAAACGTCAAGCAGCACCACTAAACCTGTATTAAACACAACCGCAGCAGCTAATGCTAGCACTGCCAGCACTGGATCGGCCATATCAGCGTCTATAAAGATCATTTCTCAGACCACTCAGCCTCTGTTTAATGGTAAGACTGGATTCTTTGGGTGTTTGCTCAATCAAAACCTCACTAATGATGGACACACTGGAAATGACTAGCAGTAGTTCTTGGGTAGTTTAGTGATTACAGTGTTTCCCGACTTTACCCTTGAGAAAAAGAAAGTGTTCGAGTGCTTATTACCCAAATAATCTATACGTAAGTGTCAACTGGATGTATTGCATGTTAATTGCAGTCTAATTTTTAGTTCAATTGAATTTAAATGCTATTAGAGTTAGAGTGTCTTTTTTGACACGTTTAAGTAGGACTCAAATACATCTTTAAATGTAATTTCATAATTAATTCATAATCCATAAATGTACTGCCGAATATAATGACAAGCATTTATGTTAAACTAAATATGTTTTTTAATGTCTAATGAAATATGCATGTCTTTTATTAAAATATATTTTGCACATTTGTAAAGACGAAGTTGCAATTTAGTACATTGAAAATATTCTAACTTTAAACAATAATAAATAGCACAATGCCGTTCAAATTATAATCAAATACTTTACATGTGCTTTAGTATGTTATAAAAATAACACAATAAGTGTAGCCTACTGCATTATAGCAGGACAAAAGATGATCAAAATATGACGATTTAAAATATACTTAAAGGTGTACTTAAGCGTGTTAAGAAACAGTCATGAAGGTGTGCTTAATTTATATGCACTTAAATGGCCTTTTATTTAATTAATATTCTATAATGTGTAACTACAAGTTATTTAAAATATTTGATGTATACCTATTCATTAATTCAACAATAATTCATTTTTAAGCTACAAATCATTGATACTGAGGGTAGTAAAAATCTCTCAATCTCATTAAATCTTCTTGTTTTCATAAGTTTTGACAGTTCTAGATTTCTAAATGTTCTCTAATGGTGAATTTATTTCAAGATGAAACACAAACGAGATGTTTAGCAAATGTAAAGTCACTTTTTTATGGTGGAATTTAACTACTAAAGAAGCTCTAACAAGTATGTATGTAGAATTATCTATGACCTGCAAGCAAATGCAATCTCATATAGATAACAAACAAGTACAGGTTTAAACGGTCTTTCCGCATCTGCAACTCCTGGTTGGGAATCACTGTTTTAAAGGGACAGTTCACCTAAAAACTAAACTTCTGTCATCATTTACTCACCCTCAAGTTGATCTAAACCTGTGTGAGTTTCTTTCTTCTGCTGAACTCAAAAGATCATTTCAAGAATGTTGGCAACCAGACAGTTGACGGTAGCCATTGACTTCCATAGTATGGATACAAATACTATGGAAGTCAATGCTACCGTCAAACATTTGGCTACCAACATTCTTGAAAATATCTTCTTTTGTGTTCGGCATAAGAAAGAAACTCACATAGGTTATACAGGTCATGCATGAACTATCCTTTTAAACTATCAGAAACACTCAAGGTGATGGTGGTGCAATTGTTACCGTATATACTGAATAAAAACTTAATTGCCGTCTTGTGCCACAAATCCTCAAGATTTGAATGCACCTGCTGGACTCTCTCTTCTCGGCTGATTCACTCTTCAGATATCAAACGCGGTGCGGTGGTGGTTCTTCTCTTGCTCCTGTGCTTCTTTATCTTGCGCATGGTGATGGTGCCCCCTCTGTGGTGGCTTTAGGTATTGCAAGATAAATGTAGATTAATTTGGCTGGTTTTGATACTTCCAAGCGCTTCTTTCCTCTGCCATAAATGGCTCTTTAGCAGAGATTTGAAGTCTTAACTCTCCAGACGTGTTTGTTACAGCCACATCGTTCAATAATCAAAGGGTATCAATGGTTCATGAAGCCTCAAATCTCGATGAATCCTCAACCACTCTTTTGGAGGAGGGCTCTGCTCAGCTTCCTTCTTCAGGAGAGTTCAGCGGATCGGGGTCCGCGGTCTTCCTGGAGGAGCTCGACCGGGAATGGGAGCTCGACCAAACCCGGTCGGCTCTCAGAGACTCCCGTCTGAGATCTGCAGATGAAAACCGAGAGGGACTGTCCTCTACTTTCTACTTTGAGAGCGAGCGAGAGGCGGCCACCACCGGAGAGCCAGAGAAGCAGGCGTTTCTGTCATGGGTGACCTGGTCAGCTGAGTCTGACTCTGGCTCTGGTCAAGAAGGGTCAGTGAGCTCTCAGAGCGAGGATATTCCCATACAGCTCGCAATTCCTCAACTCACTGTCCGAGAGTCAGACCAGAGCGCAGGTAAAACTCTCGCACGTGACGTCAAAACAACATGTGGAGAATCAAAAACATGACTTCTTGTGTAATTCTTGATCATTTCACAGGGGTTCGATTCACAAAAAATGGCAATGACAATGCAAAAATGGATTTTCCCTATTTTGACCTTCTATAACATTCATAAATCAAAAGGAATGTACTTGAGAAGCAAAATGACATAAGGTTATAAGTCTTGTTTTAAGATTATAAGTTGTTTTATATTTATATGTTTTATAAAAATAAATTAAGATTTTGTCAGGGTTATTATAATGAACCAAATAAAAAATAAATACAACTTAAACCTAAATACACTTAAATAAACATTAACTTAGTTTAACTTGATGTACTAAAATAACAAATAACACAAATAATAAATAAAATAAAAATAAATACATAGGCATATTTACAAATAAAACCTAATAAAAATGACAAAATACATAAAAATGTATAATACTTTAAATACAAATTTAAATATTAAAATTACACTGGTTTCTACTTAAACAAGAATAAACATAATAATAGGTAAATGGGGGTAACAAATTCTAACTGAATTCATAGGAAAACAAATTGTATTTTTATTTGTGCACATTGGCAGATAATCTTCATTGATTTATGTTTTTTAATTATGAAATCAATTAATTTTGATTTTTAATTCTTTAATTTTGTAATTTTGCTTCCCAAGTAAATGTATCTATATTCATTGAAAACAAGACAAAAATATTTTTTGCAGTGCATAGATTAGCAAAATGATTTAAGGTTAGAAAATATTGTGTGCATGGTTTTATTGAGGTGAAGCACATTAAACACTTTTACATCTCTTGAGGAGCTAGCAGTTGATTATTTGGTTGTGTTTTTGTAGCTTCTTGAATGTGCCGAGTTCTGTGTACTGTAACAAATAATGTGTTTATCGATGAGATCATTGATCAGTGGGTGGTCAAGGACAGTTTTGCTCCTGTTTCTCTGATCAGAGGCGAGTAACAGCAGTCCGGAGTCTCGTGTCGGGATGGTGGGAGGCACAGAGAAGGAGAAGAGGACGGTTGTTCCTCTGGCTGTGGTATCCACGCTCACTGTGCTGTGTCTGCTGGTGCTGGTGGGGATTCTCATCTACTGGAGGTATAAGATCTTCACACACACGCCAGTACGTCAGTGCTTGCTTTCAGATCACATGTGCATGGACATGCTTTCCCCAGTTTTTCAGGAGAACATGTCCAGGTCACATTTAACCCAAAATCAAAAAAAAAGAAATCATGTCAAGAAATGTTTTTGAATGTTTTATGATAATCCGTCACATTCCTCACAATTCTCACTGCTGTATTACGTGTGTGCTTTTTTTGTGCTTACATTTTCTAAATGTTTTTACTCTCATAATATAAAAAGCTAATTTTGATTTGCTTTTAATTTTAATATTACAGAAGGTGCTTTCAAACGGCACAGTTTTATGTAGAGGACAACATTTCAGGCCGGGCCATATCGGCCCCATCAACACCTCTTCTTCTGCCTGCAGGTAACAAAAGATACTCCGAACAAAAGATTACATTTTATTAGAATCATTCATTCATTCATTCATTTCATGCCTTGTCTTTTTTCATATTGTGTAATTTATTTATTTATTTATTTAATACCTTATCATCATTGTTTGTTTTAATATCAGTTTTAATTATTTGTTTGTTTATTTTCATGTCTTGGCATTCATTCATTCATTCATTTCATGCCTTGTCATTTATTTATTTATTATGGCTTGTCATTTATTTATTTATTTATTATGGCTTGTCATTTATTTATTTATATATTTCATGCCTTATTAGGCATTATTCTTATTTATGATTCTAAATCTTTTTTTTTTCAGCTGAGGACAATGAAGCTCTCCCCGTAAAGGAATTCGTAAAACACGTTGCTGATCTTCACACAAATCACACATTCTCCAAAGAATTTGAGGTACTTAGTCTTCCTCAGTTTTTTGACATTTGTAAATACATAAACTTATCAAATATCAAATTGTGCATTGATGTCATAAGTTCATAATTATGAGTGCCACGGGGCAGCATGTAAAGGGTGGTGCACAGACATCCACACAGAGTCTAAACCCGTCTGTAGCATGAACACACATGTACCTGCACTGGCACCTCTCAGTTTGTCCCGGACTTTCATTGTGCTTTTCTGCATTCTCACCCCTTCCTTATTAGATCTTGAAAGAGTCTTACGAGGTAAGACACAACTCCCATTGTTTCAGTCTTTCTTGTCACTTGTTCTTTTGCATTGTTTTCTTCTGTTCATTGTACTGACGTGTCAGTGTTTGCTCACAATTGTCTGTGATGGTTAGTATGCATGATAAAGTGTAATAGTTTGGTAATGGTTATGATTTGAGTTGTGATTTTGTCAGTGACGCGATGAAACGTTTCTTCTAGGAGATTCAGGGCTGTACTGCGGACATCGACATCACTACAGACAGCTCCAACCATCCAGACAATAAGAGCAAGAACAGATACATTAACATCCTGGCCTGTATGAGATGTTATATCACTCATCCGTAACAATATACGGGGTGTACACGCAATTATAAATAAAAAACACGACTAATGCGATTTTTTTGAACTCTCAGATGATCACAGTCGAGTTAAACTCTCGCAAAACTCTGAAAAAGATGGAAAGACAGGGGACTACATTAATGCCAACTATGTGGATGTAAGTGTACATTTTACACTAAATTTTAAATGCTGTAATGATAAAACATAATTGTTTTTGCAACATGTCTGATGGCCAATATACCGTATATATACTATACTATATATACTACTATGGTCTGTCATTAGTGTTGGTAGAAATGATCATAGTCTGATTGTAATGATTATTTTAGGGCTACAATCATCCGAAGGCATATATAGCCGCCCAGGGACCGCTGAAGGGCCGTCTGGAAGACTTCTGGAGGATGATTTGGGAGCAGAACGTGGCTGTGATTGTCATGATCACTAACCTGGTGGAGAAGGGCCGGGTAATGCTATTATCACTCTAGATTAGATCTTAAAAATAAAGGTTTCAAAGCAATGCGACTGAAGAACCATTTTTGGTTCCCCAAAGAACCTTTCAGTGAACAGTTCTCCAAACAACCATTTGTTTTCTTAGTGTGAAGAACATTTAAAAAAACCTAAAGAACCTTATTCTACTATAAAGAAAGTTCCATGGATGGTAAAGATTCTTCGTGGAACCATCAATGCCAATAAATAAACCTTATTTTTAAGAGTGTAATGAAATACATGCAAAATTTAATATAAAACAACAAAAAAGTGGTCAGATGAGATTCCTAATTATATGTGCATGTGGTGTGTGTGTGTCAAACAGAGAAAGTGCGATCAGTATTGGCCCTTGGAGAATCAGGAGGACTATGGATGCTTCCTAGTCACGCTGAAGAGCACCAAAACTCTTGCTTACTTCACACAGAGGACGTTCACCTTGAGGAACGTTAACGTCAAGAAGGTCAGTAACTGCCACACTTCCTTGAGGATATTCCCAGCTAATAAAGAATGTTCTGGCAAGTTATGAACACATATTCTTCTAGAATCGGTAACAGAGTTGTCTGCTCTTTACTTATATGCCAAAACAAAAATGCGCAAAAAAGTTATATATACATCGTTCATATAATATTTTATTTCTGAAATGGTTTAGTTGATGTTCGTCTAATGTTTCTACTTGTTGCTGAATGTTCAGAGAACATTGAAAAGTAACATTATGAAACGGAACGTTCCTTGCAAAACAACGTTTTTAAAACTGGACATTTTAAATGTTCAGGAAACATTCAGAAATAATATTTTCATGACTTAATGGAAATTTTAGATTTTTTTTGTTAGTTAGGTTGTCTGTTTTCAACACGTTTTGCTGTCTTTCCCCCCGTCAGGGCTCACAGAAGGGCCGCAGTCAGGAGAGGACGGTGCTTCACTTTCATTACACTCAGTGGCCCGACATGGGCGTCCCAGAATACACTCTGCCCCTGCTGTCGTTTGTGCGGGCGTCCTCGCAGGCCAGGACCAATGATATGGGGCCTGTGGTGGTGCACTGCAGGTAGACCTCAGTATAAAGTAATTATGGTGAAGTCATTATGTCATTGATCTGACTGCACTGACTCTATTGGATGAATACAAAACCTGAACTAAACTGAGCTGGATAATCACAACATTATCTTCTGTCAGTAATTACTTTCATAATTCATGAACTCAGCAACATTTACACTGTTATTTATGGAAGCTTGTTTTCAAGCAAGTATTGCAAGATGTAAACTCAGAATTCCAGAAAAAAGTTACAATTGTGAGATAGAAGCTTAGAATTCCGAGAAATGTTTAAACTCAGAATTCTGAGAAAAAGTTAACAATCGCAAGATGTTACATTTATTTATTTATTTAACTAATTTTAATCAACACTGAAACAATTGAATAAGGCTTGAGTTGAATAAGGACACTATTCTTCTTTTAGAGCTGCTTTACTGCTGAAATAGTATTAAATACAGCATCATTTAAATAAAGGTCACTTGTCAGAACTTATAATAGCGACATACATCAAGATGTCATTTGAACATGTTTGAATGTGTGGTTTTCAGTGCCGGTGTGGGAAGAACAGGAACCTACATTGTGATCGACAGCATGCTGAAGCAGATAAAGGAGGAAAGTACCGTGAACATCATGGGATTCCTCAAACACATTCGGACCCAGAGGAACTATCTGGTGCAGACTGAGGTTTGCCAACATGTATTACATCAAAACATACCTTCGGCTGTCACGTCACACTCAACATGAAACATCCATCATATCTGTGTGTGTGAGCAGGAGCAATACGTCTTCATCCATGACGCTCTAGTGGAGGCCATCAGGAGTAAAGAGACTCTGGTCTCATCCAATCACATTCACACATATGTGTCTGATCTCCTCACACCGGGACCTGCAGGAACGACCCGCCTGGAGAAACAGTTTCATGTGAGACATTTGTTTTTATGATTCCAGTTTAATCATTATCACGCAGAGCAATTCATTGATCTTTGGTTTTGTTCCTGAAGCTGGTCAGTCAGAGCTGTGTGAAACCCAGCGATTACACCGTGGCTTTGAAGGAGTGTAATGCATCTAAAAACAGGACGTCTGGTCTTATGCCTGGTGAGTGTGCAGTATAAATATATACAGTAATATGTATTTTATATAATATTATACATGTATATAATATTACAGTAATATATATATATATATAAATACATTAATATATTATAGAAACTCAAAAGGTAACCTGCTTTTTCCAATAAATATTCAATATTATATTTATTATACTGTATCTATTTGTATTATGTTTTTTATATCGTATTTATTCATATACATACAGTACATAAATATAACATATGATATGTTTTCCTGGTTTCTTCCAAGAATTCTATTCCGATTATGATCAGAATATATCCCAGATCTTTAGTTTTGTGATCTTCATCCTCACATGTGCTCCATCTGTGCTTCAGTGGAGAGGTCAAGGGTCAGTCTGTCTACAGGACCTGGAGAATCATCAGACTACATCAATGCCTCTTATTTAATGGTAAGACACTTGTTCTCATGCTCCTGTGTAGATTCTTAAGTAATATTGTGTGATTCAATGAGTCTGTGTCATTTACAGGGGTGCTATCTGAGCCGTGAGTTCATCGTTACCCAGAATCCTCTGCCAAACACCACACAGGACTTCTGGAGGATGATCTGGGATCACAATGCACAGATCGTAGTTTCTCTGCCAGATACACAGAGCGCGGTGAGTCTCACACACACACATACACACACACACACACACAGACACAGACACAGACTCACTCACTCACTCACTCACTCACTCACTCACACACACACACACACACACACACACACACACACACACACACACACACACACACACACACACACACACACACACACACACACACACACACACACACACACACACACACACACACACACACACACACCACACACACACACACACACTCACTCACTCACTCACTCACTCACTCACTCACTCACTCACTCACTCACTCACTCACTCACTCACTCACTCACTCACTCACTCACTCACTCACTCACACACACACACACACACACACACACACACACACACACATCTGTATGTAATAACTGAGGCCTGTCATTTCTGACCATCACAGAGCAGAGAGGGAGAGTGTGTGTACTGGCCCACTAAAGATCAGCCAATCAGCTGCGAGACCTTCACTGTGACCGTCAGAGGTGAGGACAAACTGTGCCTGTCCAATGAGGAGTCACTCGTGGTACAGGACTTCATTTTGGAGGCCCTGAAGGTGAATAAAACTGAATAAAAATGTATGTAAGAAGAACTCAGTATTTGCAGCTGTTCAGAGTCAATCTCACAAAACCTGTCAAGAACATGTTCTGGTCATATTTCACCCCAGAACAAAAACTTTTTTTTTTTCATTGTGGTATTATTTTCATTGTAAAATTATTTTTATGATAATTAAATGTATTTTACAACTCAGTATAGGAAAATAAATCAATAAATTGCAGTAGTTGTTGTGCTGCCTTTATTTTAAATAAAAATATTTTAGTACAGTAGTTTTTACTATATTACAGCAATGAGAATCGAATGAAAAATAGTCCTGAGAATGATTTAAAATATAAGAAAAAACATCTGGACATATTACAGTACAAACAACAATTTATAATATTCTAAATATTTGATTTATAAAATTATTTATAATTATTGTTTACAATATTGTTTTATTTATATTATTATAAAAGTATATTTAAATCATAATATTGTTATATTATTAATCAATATATTATTGTATAATGTAAATACTACACAAATAAATAGTATTATTTGCACTGCCTTTATTTTACATAGAAGTTTAATTATTTTACATAATAAGTCTCTATTACAATAACGAGATGATAATGAGAATTACTTGAAAAATTGTCAAATTGTAAAAAAAAGCTTAAAACATCTGGACACAACAGCAATGATAATGTATAATATTGTAAAATATTAATTTATAATATTTATCATTATGATTAAGCTATTCTTTATTATATTATTAAATTGTAATATTCTAAATTCATAATAATAAGTATTATTAAAATATTAGTGTGTAATAATATATAATGTAAATGAATAATAAAAACTTGTTAGTGGCACTAAGATAGGCTTTCAAGTTTTAATGCAAAAGTATATATTTTGGTTTATTTTGATGTTTTTGTGGCATTCCCACCAAAAAACAGAGCATTTAAGATGTTCACATCTAACAGAACAAGTTGTCTTTGTACCGGACATTGCATTTGAACCTGAAACAGTTAAGTCTGTGACAGGACGACTATGTGCTGGAGGTTCGGCAGTACCAGAGCCCTCGCTGGCCGAACCCTGACAGCCCCATCAGTAACTCCTTTGAGCTCATCAACATGATCAGAGAAGAGAGCTCGCGTCGAGAGGGACCCGTCGTCATCCATGATGGGTAGAGTCTCATAGCATTGATCTATCAGTGACCGCTATAGAGTGTATGTGATTCCTCTCGGTGTCTGTGCAGGTCTGGAGGGACGAGCGCTGCTTTACTCTGTTCTCTGACCACCCTGGTTAACCAGCTGGAGGAAGAGAACAGTGTGGACGTCTATCAGACCGCCAGAATGATCAACCTCATGAGACCGGGCATCTTTAATGATATTGTAAGATGACTGAAATAACGGTATACTCTAAGACAGGGATAGGCAACTTCGGTTCTGAGGGCCGGTGTCCTGCAGAGTTTAGCTCCAACCCTAATCAAACACAGCTGAAGAAGCTAATCAATGTCTTCAAGATCACTAGAAAGTTACAGGCAGGTGTGTTTGATTAGGGTTGGAGCTAAACTCTGCAGGACTGAAGTTGCCTATTCCTGCTCTAAGATATGAATTATTAAATGTACATGGTTAAAGGAATAGTCCACTCACAAATTAATGTGCTTAAAATGTCATCTCCTCAGGCCAAACAAGATGTAGTTGAGTTTGTTTCTTCACCAGGTTTGGAGAAATGTAGCATTACATCACTTGCTCACCATATTATTGTGATGTTTTTATCAGCTGTTTGGACTCTCATTCTGACGGCACCCATTCACTAGAGAGGATCCACTCGTGAGCAAGTGATGTAATGCTACATTTCTCAAATCTTTGGAAAACGAAACAAACTCGTCTACATCTTGGATGGCCTGAGGTTGAGTAAATGTTCGTTTTGGGTGAACTATTCCTTTAACATCTTCCTGCAGGATCAGTATCAGTTCCTCTACAAAGCGATCCTGAGTTTGGTGAGTACCAAGGAGGACGAGAGAGCTCTTCATTACTCGGAAAACAACGGCACGGTTCCCGCCAATCCGTCAGAAAGCCTGGAGTCTCTCATGTAGCTATACAGCACTGTCACCCTTCACCCAAGGAAAAGTACATTGAATCAAGAGAAAGTCTCTACATGGACTACGTGGGTACAGGATATTCTGTCATTTGGTCTTTTATTGTGCCTTTTTGTTACCTTTGTACTTTACAATGCTTTGATATAATATTATTGTTGTAACTAATGCCAAAATTTCTACTCTTTGGAAAAGCAGTGACTGCTGTATTGCTGGTGATGTCTTATGTTTAGTCGGATATAACTGTTGAAGAAATATTTATAAGTAGCAGGGCAGATGATTTCATACGGTATCTATTTTGGGGGTAATAAATATTCGATATAAAAGCGTTCTTGAATGCAGGCTCATAGTACAGAAGAGAGAGGTGTGCTTCTAATAAATAAAACCATCGGCCACACCAACAGACCAAAATACATTTATATGAATAGCACTTCTTTCTTTTTTACCATGTTTGTTATTGTAGCAATTGAATGTTTCATTTTTTTAATTGTAGAAATTCATGATCTTTTAATTGTAGAATTTTTTTTTTTTTTTTATTAACTTAGTTGATATGTTATAACTGATATTTACGTGCAGTTCTTATTTGTAGTAATTAGAACTCTTACTGCATCCTTCTAGATTTAAATCAGCAGTGAACCTCTACGCCGTTTCATAACCACCATCAGTTATTTATCAACTTTTATTTCAACTCTAATCATGTAGGCCTTTTGTCAAGCATTAACACAGAATGTTGTTGGACACAAGAAAGAAAGCACAATAAAAATGAACAAAACCGGATTTTACACGCACAGCATTTCTGAACATTGCACTTTCTTCCACTGAGGCTCCAAACTGCTTCACCAAAGCTACACGAGTGAATGGAAATACTTTTGGTAAGTGCAAAAGTGTCGCAGTGTGACAATCCTTAGTAAAAAAAATATATATTTTTTTAAATAAGACTAGTTCGTATAAAAGTGATATCGAGAGACTACATATAGAAACATGTCAAACCAAATGTGTTTCATAATTCTTGTGTTATACATTTGGATTTTCAAGATATTGAGACTACATGTAATAATTATTAACATTATTAATGGTAGTCTGAGGGGCACATCAACTAACCATAAGTATATACATGGAAAGACATTAATATTTATGTTTTCCCCTTTTTTATGGTATTGATATGTTATTTAGTTCAAATTTTACTATTTGACTGAGTTACATTTTTTTTTAAGTTTCTTCTGGTGTATTAGACATTCGGGTTTCATGACCTTTCAAGACCCTAGGCAAATGATATAGCACACATTCATAAAACTACTAAACTAACACTGGATATTTGTAATTACCTTTTCATAGCATTATTTGTGTTTATTATTCATCTTAAAATGGATTGGCTTTTGATGTGTATTTTTGGTCATTATAGCCTTTAATAGACCTTGAGCTCGGCCACAAGACTACAACTCCAAATCAAAATAGATTTTACAATATTCATTACTCTAAATCATTGAGGCAAATTTCTTTCTCGCTGCCTGTTTAAGTCACAGGTAAAAAACTTAAATAGTGATCGACTCTGTAATAGATTTTTCATATCTCATATGATCATAATATTTTATTACATGTATTAGAAACGATGAGATCATTAGGTATTATTTCCACCTAAAAAAAGAAAAAACAAAGCACAACTTAAATGGACTGTTTATTGATTTATTATTTAATATTTACAAGAACATCATGACTTCAGATGGGCCATTTCCACTGGTTTGCCGGAGCTTCCTCTACGAGAGACTCCCACGGTTTCCATTCCGTCATCTTCCTGGACAAAAGCAGCTCAGCCTCGGCCTGCGGACACACCAGACGGACTGAAGTGTTCACGCTCTATAAACTTACTGTACATGAGGATTTGAGATCATCTCACCTGTGAAATAACCTCCTCAATCTGTCCACAGTTGAGTTTATGTTCAAGCTTTTCTACATCTGGCTCCTTTAAAGCACAATAGAAACATACATATAATCAATACAGTTAAAGATAATAGTTCAATCTAAATCTCGTTCTTTCACCATAGTCAAGTATCTGTTCAGTCTCGTACAGCTTTGACGTGGTTGAACCTCTCAGTGATCAGTTGCTCGGTGTATTTCCTGTAGGCAGCACCCTGAGGCATAGTCTGTAGACAGCCCAGGATCTTTGTGTACAGAATCCGAAGACGCTTCAGGAGAGAAAGACACAATTCACACATGCACAATTCCTCGAACTCTAAACAAAACACATAGATAGTATATGCAAGTTAAATTAATCGAAATATAATACAAACACTCACCTCATGTGGATTGTGGGAGACAGCAAGGCCAACCAAGCCTGTGGTCTAAAAATAAGATGATCAAGAGATTTCCATGTATCAATGTTATTCTTTAACGTATGCAATAAGGTCATTCGACATTTTAATTAATACAGGTGCATATCAAATTTGGCAATTGTGAAATGACTGTCACAATTGTGCTATAAATCATGCATAGTCGTTTAAATCTCACTTTATGTCAAACGCACAACTTCCATGCATGACATTACAGCTCCAGAAACACATTAACCCATCAGACTAATCACTTGCATCATTATAAGCCCTGTTTTCTGTGGGATGGCGAGAATTCAGGTTTCACAACACTTGCCATCATAACCGACCAAAACAAAGCAGGACTCGTGCATTTATATACATACAAACGCGGAGGGCAACAGCAAAAACGCCCAATTATTTAGATACAAGCTTCGTTTACGGATAAATATCAATCGTTTTATGAATATATTTCCATGACCTCCGCACATACCTTCTTGATCACACCAGCCATAACTGCGCTTCAACAACGTAACTTCCGTCGCCTGAGTGTGACGTCCGTGGCTCGCTCTCATCTTCATGTAGTAGTTGATTAAATATTATTTGGCTAATTTGTTCTTTTTTAGCCAAATTCTCTATATCGTCTTAGTTTTAGATAGTAAAGTATTTGTTTAATTTTTGTTTAATACATTCTTAATAAAAGCATCATTTTATTAAGTACTTCTAGTTCAAATAGGTTTTCCATTTAAATTTTAAATAACTTTTTAGCCCTCTTAATATTACATTCGTCTTGATAGATAATATAATAATACTGTATTTTTTAATAGTTTTTTTCTAAACGAATAAGAATACTGAACAAATTCAATATAACTACAACAGTACTGTACTTTGTTTATTAAAAGTACGTTTAATTGTGTTCAGTTTCTATAACTTCATCACATTACTTTATTCACTGCCATTATACAGACGTCTCTAAACATTTCTCCTTTGTGGTCTGAAAAGGAAATTAGGGCATATGGCATTAGAACGGCATAAAGGTGAGAAAGTTATGACTTAAATACAATTTTTGGGTGAACTATCCCTAAATATAAGAGCAGGTGATGACCTGCTCCCTCTTGTGGTTAACAAGTCTATCAGCAGCATCAATACAATATATATATATATACATTTATATGAATACATTAATGTATCTATAATCTCTTTACAGATCTCAGAAAATATATTTGAGTTTTTCGGAGCTGCTGTAACTTATGAAATATTTTTGTCATCCTGTGGTGAGTGTGTTGAACTAATAGATTCATGTTGCTCTGTTGATCAATGATTTCTTGTAAATATGCCATTTGCACGTCATCCCCTCTGCCTGCCACTGGCCGCACTGGGTTTGTATCATTGATTAAAGCTGATGAACACAAGATGGAGCTAATGATCAGCTGTTTGTCACAGTTTGGTGGAAAAAGTTGATAAAGAAACGTTTTCTTTAGAAGAGTGATGTAGCCTAATTGTTTTAAATGATATGATTAATATATATGTTTTGGTTAATTCCTATTTTGCTCTCAAAATAATATGTTTAGCCTATATGTTTATCTACTGGATGACTATTTTAGATGCTGATAAAATCATATATTTTGTTTTAAAATATAAATATGTGTGTTTGATCATCAACAACTAGCACGTTTATGTGTCTTGTATTGATGCTGCTGATACACTTGTCATCACCTGATTTTCATCTCTTACATTTGGGGATAGTTCACCCAAAAATTACTTCAGTAACCCAAACGGAAGTAATTTGCTGTCAGTTGGTGGCGCTATAACACGACTCGTCTGTTAGAAACTGTGCGGTTCATCTAGGGCAGAGCTTCCCAAACCTGTCCTGCACATTTTCTATGTCTCCCTAATCAGACACACCTAATTTAGTTCTTGCAGTCTCTACTAAGGAGTTGATGAGTGGAATCAGGTGTGTTGGATGAGGGAGACAATCAAAAGATGCAGGGCAGGGGGTCCTCCAGGACAGGTTTGGGAAGCACTGATCTAGGGGCATCAGAAGGCTTCACGGTCAGCGTGACAACTTATAATTTGGTCAATAACACGACACCTGATATCAACACGACAGACGCTACAACCACGTGCTGATGGTTTTACCGTCATAAAACCCCACGACAGCTCAGTGACGGACTCGTAATGTCACTCAACAGCACGTTTTCCAGCCGAGCAGCGAGATCAGTGACACACTGCAGGAGTCGACAAGCACGCGACTCGCTGTAAGTAACTTTAGTATCACTGGAGGTAATAGTCTAATGCAGGGGTAGGTAACGTCGGTCCTGGAGTGCCGCTGTCCTGCAGAGTTTAGCTCCAACCCTAATCAAACACACCTGAACAAGCTAATCAAGGTCTTCAGAATTACTAGTGCTACAGGCAGGTGAGTTTATTTCAGGTTGGAGCTAAACTCTGCAGGAGTTAGGACCAATGTTGCCTACCTCTGATGTAATGGATTTGTGTTTGTTAATAGAATTAGATCAGTGCTTCCCAAACCTGTCCTGGAGGACCCCCTGTCCTGCATCTTTTGATTGTCTCCCTCATCTAACACCTGATTCCACTCATCAACTCGTTAGTAGAAACTGCAAGAACTAAATTGTGTGTGTCTGATTAGGGAGACATAGAAAATGTGCAGGACAGGGGGTCCTCCAGGACAGGTTTGGGAAGCACTGAATTAGATGGTATTGTGGGAAGCTGATGTTTTCTTACAAACCAGTAAGATAAAGGACGTGCATTTACTAAAACAGGTCATTACGCTCCCCCGGTGACAGTGTTGTTAATTCTCTGTTCATGCAATTTTCTGCATCCGAGGTCTACACAAGTCATTTGAATTCTAATAACAATTAACAATAAATAAATAGTGTTTTGTAGGCTTAAAATGTGGAAATTAAGTTTGTTGTGTTTTGCTATTAAAAGTTTGATTATGCAATGCATTTGTTTATTAATGTCTTTGGGTTAAAGATGGGACATCCCATGTAAGGTTCATATTATTTACCCAGAAAATATAAAGAATACAAGTGTCTACTTTAGTGTTTAAAATACAAAATGAATAGTGTTTCAAAATGTAAAAATGTACATTCCGTTCCCTACAGAAAGAGGCATTTGTTTGGACCATTATACCCCACCAAAAGAAGCACGTGGACATCGATTTATTATAATGGTGGACATCTGCTCATGCACAGGTAATGCTTATGTCTGTTTTTTTCTAGTATATTCCCTTTGTTACTGATTAAAAAAGGAATCTTTCACCCAAAAATAATAATTCTATCATTGCCATTATGCACATACCTCATGCACAGCACAAATTATGAAATCACATACAGTAGTGTGTTACTGGCCACGGTTTAAAAAAACTTCCATCAAATGCAAAACATTTCTATGGATATATTGGAGTTTTTCGACCATCAATATACTGCATTCTATTGAATGCACACTTTGGTCAGTGTGGAATAGATGTTTAAATATTTAACTACAGTTATGGTTATTGAGATTAATTGTACTGTGTTTACATGACGTGAAGTTTAATCTTAATATTTCCTAAATCTAATTATAATCACAATATGATTATAATTCATATTACCTGTAAACCACTGCTACTTATTATTATTTTATCATTTTTAAAATGTTATTTTTTTAAAGAAAGAAGTGTTATTAATGAAGATTAGATTCATTAACTTGATCATATTTTATGCTTAAATTTGATATATACATTGTGTATATGTATGTGTATATATAATACATTTTATTCATCAATAGCATGTCTAAATCAATTGAATTCATAAAAATGAAAAAAAAAAATGTATGACCCCCCCCCAAAAAAGTAAATAAATAAAAAGTCATCACAAAAAAACTGAAGATTTAAAATGATTTTTGATGCGTTTGATTTATCCAGCACAGTGCTACTGGTGAGTGTATATGTCATATACATTTACACTTGACATTTATTAAGTTTTAGATACTTTTAAATTCTGATGATACAAACGAACAGATGTTTGTGTAAGATGCTGGTGGTTCAGTGGTCTGAGCTCATGTATGAGAGTATAACCTGAAGCAGGAGGCTGGGGTTCGAATCCCAGTATTGCTGCAGCACTAAAAGGGATGTTTTGTAAAAAAAAAAAAAAATTCCTTTCTCTTCCATCATGCCCCACCTCTCTGTCCACTCTTCATTTCTCTGGTCCATGTTTCTCAAGAGTGTCTTGAGCCTTGCCATCATGGCCCATTGCACAGTCCATCAGCTCATGGATTTTTGTGTCTTAATCTGTGTTTCACTGAATGCTCTCTTTGAACCTCAAGTATCCACCCTTGCTGCCACGCTCTATGTATCGCCCCAGATACTTTGCTGTTCCCACAGCTTTCTCTCTTTGGTGTGATCCCCACACACCGGGGTGGGACTTGAACCCATGTCTCTACTGTAACCTTGTCCGTAACCAACATGTGTTTAGCCACTAGCACCATCATGGCTTTCACGCTGAGAGCTGTCGTCTGGGGCACTTTATTGGATTTAATGACAGCAATTTAACATAAGCAATAGTGGGATTTGAACCTAGGTCTCCAAGAGGAAAGCACCATGCTTTATCTATTGAGCCACTGAGTCTCTGGAGCTTTTGGGCATTTTGAACAGGTTTAATGGATACCTTTGAATTGTTTTAAGTAAAAAGCATGGTGTTGAGAGATTTGATCACAGTTCTTCGTTGCAGTCTTGTCAGCAACTAAAAAGTGTTAACCACTGCACCATTGTGTTTTCACGTTTTATTTTGGAGTTTGAAGCACCTTGTTGGATATAACTGGATGGAAGTTAAAGTGGGATTTGAACTCGGGTCTCCAAGATAAAATGCAATGCTTTATCAACTGAGCCATTGAGTCTTTGGCGCTCTTAGGGGTTTTGGATGGGCTTTTATGAATACCTTTGAGTTATATTAAGTAAAAAGCGGTATTTGAACAGGGGTCATAGTTGCAGCTTTATTTGCAAGTAACCTGTGTTAACCACTACAACCATTGTAGCTTTTGCAATTAGGGTTGATGTTTGAAACTCCTTGTTGGATATACACTGAATGGATGTTAAAGTGGGATTTGAACCCAGGTCTCCAAGATAAAAAATGCAGTGCTTTATCAACTGAGCCACTGAATTTGACTTCTAGCGAGTGTGTTAGACTGAGTTTCATTGTGGGCTTTGTTTTTTTTTAGTAAAAGTGGGATTTGAACCAAGAACTCTGCACATTCCAGGCAATTGATTAACCACTATAGGCCACTGGATTTGAGATGGTTTTTGTTGGTTGATTTTCAGTCTGGCTACAGAATTATTAAAAAAGTTAACATAAGCTATAACGGGATTCAAACTCAGGTCTCTAGGATTAAAACATAGTGCTGTACCACTTGAGCATTGACGCGGACGGGGTGAATGGGTGTTTTGGTTCAGTTTTTCATGAGCTTGGCGTTATACGATGAAAAACTCGACATTTGGTAGGCAAATGATTCACAACTGAGCCACAGATTGTGTGATGTTTGAGTCGGTGTAGATTGGTTGATTTTTATAGTTGCAGCTTAACTTAAAAAAAAACTTGCATACGCTGTAATCGAACTCAAGACTACTGGATTAACGTATAACAGTTTGTTACTTGAGTCACTGTATCTGACAGGATCATGGAGGTTTTGGATGGGTTTTTCTTGAGCTTTGTATTATATGATGGAAAACTTTCTGAAATGATTTGCTTGGAACCAACAACTCAACATTTGATTATATGATGTTTGAGTTGGTCCAGACTGATTGATTTTCATTTTAGCTTCAGAATTATTTAAAAAAAAAGTTAATTTATCATAAACTACAACAGGATTTGAACTCAGGACTTCAGGATTGAAATGCATTGTTTTCTCATTGAGCCACCGAGTCTGACGAAGTGAAGTGTGTTTCTTGAGTTCTCCAAACTGGTTGTCCTTGCTTGTTTTGAATAAATGTCAGCCTCATGTGGAGAATCCATCAGGAGGTCTTTAGTTGTTCTACTGGCAATTTTAAACCCCCCCCCGGTGAATTGACAAGTCGAGTTACGCTGAATAATCTTTAAAAAACTTAAACCTAATGCCCTCTTTTGTGTTAAATACAAAAATGTATTTAAAAAACGAAATATGAGCAACAGTTACTTGCACATTAAGGACAAACACACGCATATAAAAGCTGAACATTATGAAGATCCTCATTCAGATAATGTGTTTATATCAATGTTGTGCAGTTTATTCTGTCTGGGTTTTAAGAAAGAAATCTAAACACCATGTGTGTGTTTGCGAGCCGCTACACGTGAGGGAACTCAAACCCTTTTGCCTAGTCATGTCAAAGTGACCCTGCATTCTCAGAGAGTCGAGAGAAAGCGGGTCAGCACTAAATATATCCTCCAGACCTGTGAAAACAAACTCAGTGGGTGTTTTGCAACGCTGTGAGATGCATGACTTTTCTTCCTATAGTTCATCAAAAACTCTCGGATTCACTGTTGAAAACTGGAAATTCGTGTCAGTTTCATAATCAAGTTTTCATCGAGATTGCAGTTTTGTTCACGTGTGCATCTTTTTGAGCTCCGAAACACAATGGACTACATGAAACAAATGAATGAAGATCAGCTCATTGACTTTGTTATTCAGATGAGCCTCCAAGATGCTTGCAGTCTCTCGGTTTTGAATGAACCGCTAAGGTATGCACAATATTTATTTATTTCAAACAAAGATATGTTTTTAATATCACACATATATCAATCTCTCATGCAGCACTTTAGAAACAGCCAGTGATGAAAACCTCAAGATTTTATCAGCTATCAATCAAGGTGCTTCATACGTGTGCCTAAATATCATGCTCTGTTTTGGTTTCCCAATAGCTTGATATTCTGCATATGCATGTGAAATATTATCCAGGTGATGTGCTTGCACTGAGGCAATTGCACAAGTGCAGTGACGCCTATAAGGAAAGAGACAGCAAAGGATGGCTTCCGATGCACAGAGCATCAGTCCAGCCGGATGTCCATGTATTGGACAGCGTCCTCCTGGGTGAGCACAACATGCCTAAGTTAAACTACAGTGCAAACAAATGCATGCCAGTTAATTAGATATGCTAATAAGGCATTTGCTGGCATCTTTTTTTTCTTGGATAGCATCCTATGAGCTGAGCATGGAGGAGATGACGACTGATGGAGACACCGCTTTGACTCTGGCTTGTCAAGCAGGACACGTGGAGAACGTGAAGATTCTTCTCCAACACGGAGCATCTCCACACAACATGAACAGCAGGAGTGAGACTCCACTTCTCCTGGGTACAGCAACACCAATAGTCGTGTCTTTTGTTGGAGTTACTTACATTACTTATTTCATTACTTCACCGGGTCATGAATTGAATGAACTTTATATTTTGCCCTAAAATATAAACAATAATAATTATTACCATTATTAATAAATCAATAATCATAATAAATGAAATTAATGGTATGGAATTAGTCATTAATAAAAGCTTTATACACACGCACTATACACAAGTTTTTCTAGGATTTTTTTTTCCTAATTAATATCTTTAAGACCATATTTCCATTTTTATTTTTGCATTGTGACATTATTTTCATGACAGTTAAACAGTGTCCTCCCAATTTAATGTTATTCTCATCATAAATGCAGTGATGAAAAACTTCAGCACAACAAAATACTGTAGAAATAATGCACATTACTATTTAAATTGATTCTTTTTTCTCCATGTAACAGTTGGCAACTGAGAATTGGGCTACATGTGTTTACTTGGCACACAAATATAGCTAAAGCCAAAAATATAAATGTCCTAAAATATTATTAAATCGTTTACTTTTGGCAGATATAATTAATTTTTTACTTTTAAATTAAATTCACCCCATCATATAAAATTGCACCTCATACTGTACATCCCAAATATATAAAATAGCATTAAATCCATCACACTACTCACTCTGGCTTGTGCAAGAAAGTGCATCATGGTTTTGTACAAGTAAATGTGGCATAACTTAACACTGTTTCTGGTTTTGCATTAGTTCTTATACTAGGTTTCAGGATCATATTCCTGCGTTTCCTTTTGCAGCTGTGCAGGCAAACTCATATGATGTGGTTCATGCACTGATAATGGCAGGCGCCTTCATGCAGCAGGTTAGTTTGAAGAAGTGGACGGTCACCCATGAGGCTGCTAAAGTGGGTTGTGTGGACATCCTGATGCTGCTGCTGAGACACGGGGGGAAGGTCATGGGACGGGACTATCATGGGGTCACACCTCTGGGCATCGCCGCAGAGTACGGCCATCCAGAAATACTGGCAATCCTTATCGAGCATGGTAAGTAATGTGTATGCAAGTCTAAATAACTCTATACGTCCGAATGTAACATCATTTACACTGATTACAGTTGACTAGAACACATATCGTTAGAATCATTCATTTTTTTTCTCCATTAATGAATGCTAAAATATAGTGGTAAATATATAGCCACTAATATAGTGGTTTATGGTTAGAATTTTGGGTGTGAACAGGTCTTTACGACCAATTTAGGCAAATGTACATCGGTTGTATACTATACTATAAATCAGTGCATTATGTTAACACTTCAAAATGTCTGGCATCCTATACAGCACACTCAATAGAAAGCAGGGAGCAAGTTGAAGGCATTATGTTTTAAATTATTCTACTTCTATTAGGAGTTATACAAAATTATTAATTTGATTAAATATGCCGAGTGAACTTAAGGCATTTACAGGTTCATTCCGCCGTCTTTCTTGCTCTCACCTCTAGGGGGCGACGTCACGGCACAAGCTTCAAATGGAGACACTGTGTTATATGACGCGGCAGGCTGTGGGAACCTGGATTGCATTGATCTACTCTTACAACATGGTGCCAGTCCTAATGTAGCCAGTCTTTGCGCTCAACTGCCGATTCATCGCGCAGCCTACGAGGGGCACTACCTGTGAGAGCACAGCACATCAATCTCACCACACTTCCCAAACATCTCTGCACTAATACATATATTCTCTCTTTAACCTGACAGGGCTCTGAAGACATTCATTCCCATCACTACTAAGAGGGCCATCCGTCTGTCTGGGATGAGTCCGGTTCATTCTGCGGCGGACGGAGGCCAAGCTGACTGTCTCAAGCTGCTCATCGAGAAAGGTTTTGACGTCAACCCAATCCTGGGCTGCCATATTTCCGAAAACTACGGAGACACGAGGAAGACCCCGTTGTACTTCGCTGTCTGTAATGAAGATGTCACCTGCGCAGAGATGCTTCTGAAAGCAGGTGCGAAGCCCGACCTGGACCCGTTGCGCTGCCTCCTGGTGGCGGTCAGAGCTGGGAAGTACGAGCTGGTGCGGCTGCTTCTCGCCTACGGGGCGGACGTCAACTGCATCTTCTCCATCATCACCGACACCTTATTTCCTACGGCACTGCAGTACTGCCTCAAAGATGAAATGATGCTGCGCCTGCTCCTTAACAACGGCTACCATACAGAAAGCTGCTTTGAGTGTTACCACGACAACTGTGTAACAACACACACGTGGGCAGAGGCTCGTAGCCAGTCGTACCAAAAGAGTTCAACGAATAAAGTAACCGTAAGAATCTTGTTTGGGGTCTAGAAAACAATGGGGTGAATTCACAACAGTTGCAGCACTTTTGCATGCGCAAAAACATGCGCAATATTCACTAACCACCTGAAAGTGCAACAAACAATGCAATCAGAGGCATTGTAGTATAGTCAAAACAAGAGCAATCTGAACAAAGTGGCTCTAAAGTATTATGTTTGGACATATGGTGTTGGAGGGGAGGGGGGGTACATGTGCAAAAACATGTCTTATTTACTAACCCCTTGAAAATCAGCTTAAACAGGTGCTAACTGTGCTGCATCTTGAACATTTAAAACATCTCATATCTGCATAGATTAGGTTTATTATAGAATGCATTATTTCAATAAATTTTGCGCAGTTACTCTATTTTCACAATTCATTCTTAGTGAATATCTCGTTATATGTGGCCTAATTATGCTCTCTATTCTGTGTTTTTAAGTTTTGTGAGTTTATCAGCGTAAGATGGATGGCGCACTTGACAGGGAGGGTGGTGCTGACACTCCTAGATTACGTGAGTCATGTGCACATCTGCTCTAAACTGCAACAAATTCTGGAGAGACAGGAGGAGTGGCCTGATATCTGTGATATCCTCAGTAAGACACCTGTTAGCCATTCATGTCATTCCAAACCTGTAGGAGACACAAAAATAATTTATTTATGTCTCTTTGGTATTAGGCAACCCACGCTCTCTGAAACACCAGGCCAGGTTGGTTATCAGGAGACGTATGACACTGAGAAGACTGAATGACCCAGAGCTCATGAGCACCGTTCCTTTCCCCCCGGCACTGAAGAACTTCGTGCTCTACAAAGAATATGATATTTATGGTCGAATGGATGAACAGTAGATATGTATTTTATTCCAATTTATTTATAAAAGTGAAATAATTTCTAATAGTGTAAGTTTGTGATAATGTAAAGATGTTTATAAACAACATTATTATAATTATCATATGTTAATGCTCAAACACATCATCAGCAAGTCCAGGTCACATTTCACCCTTAAAAAAAAAAAAAAAAAAAGTTTTACATATGCACCTTTTGATTTTAGAGTGAAACTTGACCTGGACATGATCCTGACAGTTTTCCTAAAATTGACTCTAAATAGTCTGCAGTGTATACATTTATATGCTACATAA
Organism: Oxygymnocypris stewartii; assembly: GCA_003573665.1. Lineage (NCBI taxonomy): Eukaryota > Metazoa > Chordata > Actinopteri > Cypriniformes > Cyprinidae > Oxygymnocypris > Oxygymnocypris stewartii. Next base: position 927 of record QVTF01005938.1, on the reverse strand, counting down.
ATACATGATTTACTCTGGAAACAGTTTGACCGACATATTTTTATAACATACTAAAGGATTACATTACTTTCCAACCCATAACAATTTATCATACATTTCAAACTTCACCAACATTGATCCTGGCTCTAATCCAAAAACAATGAGGATTTGTGGAAGCTGTTGTTGCTAGAGACACGTGTTATCAGAGCAACAGCATTCCTGCACTGTCAACGCCAATCGGCGGCACCTGAGAAGCAACGGACATGTTGTTCCTGTCATAAACATAGATCCTAGCCTTGCGCGGTTATTTGGATCCTATGAGACAACAAACAGTTTATCTGAGCATTACACACGGGCCTGACCTGAGCTTATGGACTTCAAAATCCATTCATATCCACACCATATTAACTTTTAGCCTCTTTAAATTCACTACATTTTAGACAAGCTGAGGATTTGACGGTGACGTATGCTTTGATAAATACAATAATAAAGCAAATTTGAATCCTGATGATGACATCAAAAGCGAGACAAAACCAGTAAAAGACTACTAGAGACGAGGATTTTTTTAAATCCTAACTATGGCTCATGCCAGGCTGATAATGGTTCATGGGATAATCTGCCACGCACTCACTATTAGCCTGTGACGTGTTACTTTAGCTCTATTTTTGGCACATATGAAAAAACTAAAAGCACCTAAGAGTATTCTGGGTTGTCCAATTCTTAACATACGAAATGAATTGAGGATACCATTTATGTCAGCAACACTAAATTGTACCTTTAATGTTACAATTTGGCACAGTTTAGCAAAATTGAGCTGTTATGTGCAGCGATAAAGACCGCAGCTAGTTGTGATTTCATTTAACGCACCAGTAAACACCTACAGACATTTTTCTTAAGTGCTTCAAAATGTAAGTATTTACAACCTTGCTGGCAAAAATGACTTGCTAT
>QVTF01005937.1:0-28213 GCA_003573665.1 Oxygymnocypris stewartii | reverse complement strand
CGTGACAAAATTCGATATCTCGCCATGGAATAGAAGCTGTTGTTACTCAGCCATAAAATGTCCGATCTGCCCCAAACTTCACATGGTTGATAAGAGCCATGCCTGAAGACATCTACGTGCTAATGTTTAGTTATAGACATAGCGCCACCTTCTGGCTAAAGGAAATTGCTTGTTTTACACTAACTTAAACATGCAATGTCCAATCTGCCCAAACTTCACATATTTGGTGAGAGTCCTGGCCTGAAGACATCTAAATGGCATTATTCAGATGTAATCATAGCGCCACCTGTTGACAACAGGATATGCCAGGCTTTACACTAACTCAAACATACCATATTCAATCTGCACCAAATTTCATATGTTTGATAATAGTACTGGTTTGAAGACATCTAAATGCCAATGTTCAGTTATGGACATAGCGCCACCAGCTGGCAGCAGGTTTGGCACTTATAAATGACTTTGACGTATTCCTCTATATTTGCCTTTTTAAATGCATATTGCTCACTGTTCCCTGTCATTCCGAAGCCACCGGTCGGCGGTGCCGGGTGCGAGGTCCCTTCCATCGCTGCTTGCAGCTTTAATTAGGGACCGAGCACCGATGGTGCGAGGACCCTATTGTATCTCTGTTGTTTATTATTATTATTATTCTTTTCCAAACTTAATCGCATTTTTGAGGGCCTAAACATGCTCGAAAAGTCAGGAAATTTTGCACACGCATCAGAACTGGTGGAAATTTACGTCTTATATGGTTTTCAGAAGTAGGTGTGGCAAAATGGCTCGACAGCGCCACCTATACTCATTCAGCAGAGAGCCCTCGGGCTACGTTTCACGTACATGTATGAAAATCGGTACACTCATGTAACATAACAATACCTAAAAAAAAGTCTCCTGGAACGAAATCCGAAACCCAACAGGAAGTTGGTTATTTTGAATTTTCTCGTCATATTTAGTGACATTTTTGCCATTTGCAGGTGTCATACTTTAACAAACTCCTCCCAGAGATTTAATCGGATGAACACCAAAATTGGTCATTGCAATCTAAAGCCCTTTGTGACGTTAAATTGCGAAGATCTAGAGTTTTCATCGGAGGGCGTGTCCGTGGCGTCCTCTCAAATTTCGATGTTTCGCCATGAAACAGGAAGTTGTTATAACTCAGGCATGCTATGTCCGATCTGCACCAAACTTCACATGCTTGATAAGACTCCTGATATGAAGAGATCTACATGACCATATTCAGTTATAGTAATAGCGCCACCTGCTGGCAACAGGAAGTGACATGTTTTACTCTGTAACTAACTCCTCCTACAAATTTAATGACATCAACATAATATTTAGGTCAGTCTAACCTAAAGGCCTTTGTGATGTTAAATTGCGAAGATCTAGAGTTTTCATGGGAGGGCGTGTCCGTGGCGTCCTGTCAAATTTCGATGTCTCGCCATGGGAATAAATGTTGTTGTAACTCAGCCATACAATGTTCGATCTGCCCCAGACTTCACATGTTCGATAAGAATCCAGGCCTGAACACATCTGAATATGTGTTTCAGAAGTAGGTGTGGCAAAATGGCTCGACAGCGCCACCTATACTGATTCAGCGGAGAGCCCTCAGGCTACGTTTCATGTACATGTATGAAAATCGGTACACTCATGTAACATAACAATACCTACAAAAAAGTCTCCTGGAACGAAATCCGAAACCCAACAGGAAGTCAGCTATTTTGAATTTTCTCATCATATTTTGTATCATTTTTGCATTTTCAGGTGTCATACTTTAACGAACTCCTCCCAGAGATATTTCCAAATGAACACCAAAATTGGTCATTGTAATCTAAAGCCCTTTGTGACGTTAAATTGCGAAGATCTAGAGTTTTCATCGGAGGCGTGTCCGTGGCGTCCTGTCAAATTTCGATGTTTTCGCCATGAAAACAGGAAGTTGTTATAACTCAGGCATGCTATGTCCGATCTGCACCAAACTTACATGTTGATAAGACTCCTGGTATATGAGAGATCTGCCATGACCATATTCAGTTTATAGTAATAGCGCCACCTATTGGCAAACAGGAAGGAAGTGACATGTTTTACTCTGTAACCTAAACTCCTCCTACAGATTAATGACAGCAACATAATATTTAGGTTCAGTTTAATCTAAAGGCCTTTGTGATGTTAAATGCGAAGATCTAGAGTTTTCGTTAAAGGGCATGTCCTTGGCGGCATCACAGATTCGATGTCTCGCCATGGAATAAAAGTTGTTGTAACTCAGCCCATGCAATAACCGATCTGCCCCAGACTTCACACGTTCGATAAGAATCCAGGCCTGAACACATCTGAATATGGGTTTCAGAAGTAGGTGTGGCAAATGGCGACAGCCGCCACCTATACTAATTCAGCGGAGAGCCCTCGGGCTACGTTTCACGTACATGTACGAAAATCGGTACACTCATGTAACATAACAATACCTAAAAAAAAGTCTCCTGGAACGAAATCCAAAACCCAACAGGAAGTCGGTTATTTTTGAATTTTCTCGTCATATTTAGTGACATTTTTGCCGTTTGCAGGTGTCATACTTTAACGAACTCCTCCCAGAGATTTATTCGGATGAACACCAAAATTGGTCATTGCAATCTAAAGCCCTTTGTGACGTTAAATTGCGAAGATCTGAGTTTCATCGGAGGGCGTGTCGTGGCATCCTGTCAAATTTCGATGTTCACATGAAACAGGAAGTTGTTATTACTCAGGACATGCAATGTCCGATCTGCACCAAACTCACATGTTTGATAAGACTCCTGATTTGAAGAGATTACCTGACCATATTCAGTTATAGTAATAGCGCCACCTGCTGGCAACAGGAAGTGACATGTTTTACTCTGTAACTAACTCCTCCTAGAGATTTTTAATGACATCAACACATTATTTGGTCAGTCTAACCTAAAGGCCTTTGTGATGTTAAATTGCGAAGACCTAGAGTTTTCGTTAAAGGCGTGTCCTTGGCGGCATCACAAACTTCGATATCTTGCCATGGGATAAAAGTTGTTTTAACTCAGCCATAAAATGTCCGATCTATCCCAAACTTCACACGTTTGATAAGAGCCATGGCCTGAAGACATCTCTGTGCCAATGTTTAGTTATAGACATAGCGCCACCTGCTGACAACAGGAAATTACTTGTTTAACACTAACTTTAACATGCAATGTCCAATCTGCACCAAACTTCACACGTATGATAAGAGCCATGGCCTGAAGACATCTACATGACAATGTTTAGTTATAGACATAGCGCACCTGCTGGCAACAGGAAATTACTTGTTTAACACTAACTTTAACATGCCATGTCCAATCTGCACCAAACTTCATATGTTTTTTAAAAGTACCGGATGAAGACATCTACATGCCAATGTTCAGTTATGGACGTTGCACCACCAGCTGGCAGCAGGTTTGGTACATATAAATGACTTTGACATATTCCTCTATATTTACCTTTTTAAATGCATATTGCTCACTGTTCCCTGTCTTTCTGAAGCCACCGGTCGGCGGTGAGCCGGGCGAGGTCCCTTCCATCGCTGCTTGCAGCTTTAATTATTAGGGACCGAGCACGATGGTGCGAGGACCCTATTGAATCTGCTCCGTTTATTATTCTTATTCTTCTTCTTCTTCTTCTTCTTCTCCAAACTTAATCGCATTTTAGAGGGCCTAAACATGCTCGAAAAGTCAGGAAACTTTGCACACGCATCAGAACTGGTGAAAATTTACATCTGATATGGGTTTCAGAAGTAGGTGTGGCAAAATGGCTCGACAGCGCCACCTATAAATATTCAGCGGAGTGCGCCTCGAGCTACGTTTCACGTACATGTACGAAAATCGGTACACTTATGTAACTTAACAATACCTACAAAAAAGTCTACAGGTACGAAATCAGAAACCCAACAGGAAGTCGGCTATTTTGAATTTTCTCGTCATATTTTGTGTCATTTTTGCCATTTTCAGGTGTCATACTTTAACGAACTCCTTCCAGAGATTTATTCAGATGAACACCAAAATTGGTCAGTGTAATCTAAAGCCCTTTGTGACGTTAAATTGCGAAGATCTAGAGTTTTCATCGGAGGGTATGTCCGTGGCGTCCTGTCAAATTTTGATGTTTCGCCATGAAACAGGAAGTTGTTATATCTCAGGCATGCTATGTCCGATCTGCACCAAACTTCACATGTTTGTTAAGATTCCTGATATAACGTGATCTACATGACCATATTCAGTTATAGTAATAGCGCCACCTGCTGGCAACAGGAAGTGACATGTTTTACTCTGTAACTAACTCCTCCTAGAGATTTAATGACATAAACTAAATATTTAGGTCAGTCTAACCTAAAGGCCTTTGTGATGTTAAATTGCGAAGATCTAGAGTTTTCGTTAAAGGGCGTGTCCATGGTGGCATCACAAATTTCGATGTCTCGCCATGGGAATAAAAGTTGTTTTAACTCAGCCATACAATGTCCGATCTGCCCCAGACTTCACACGTTCGATAAGAATCCAGGCCTGAACACATCTAAATACGAATATTTCATTATAATTAGAGCGCCACCTGCTGGCAACAGGAAATGACTTCTTTTACACTATCTTACACATGCAATGTCCAATCTGCACCAAACTTCACATATTTGGTAAGAGTCCTGGCCTGAAAACACCTAAAGGCCAAAAATCAGATATAATCATGGCGCCACCTGCTGACAATAGGATATATCATGCTTTACACTAACTCAAACATACCATGTTCAATCTGCACCAAACTTCATATGTTTGATAAAAGTATTGATCTGAAGACATCTACATGCCAATGTTTAGTTACAGACATAGCGCCACCTGGTGGCTACAGGAAATTACTTGTTTTACACCAACTTAAAGATGCATTGTCCAATCTGCACCAAACTTCACATATTTGGTAAGATTCCTGGCCTGAAGACATCTAAAGGCCAATATTCAGATGTAATCATAGCGCCACCTGTTGACAACAGGATGTGTCAGGCTTTACACTAACGCAAACATACTATCTTCAATCTGCACCAAAGTTCATATGTTTGATAAAAGTGCTAGACTGAAGACATCTATATGTTAATGTTCAGTTATGGACATAGCGCCACCAGCTGGCAGCAGGTTTGGTACATATAAATGACTTTGACATATTCCTCTATATTTGCATTTTTAAATGCATATTGCTCACTGTTCCCTGTCTTTCTGAAGCCACCGGTCGGCGGTGAGCCGTGCGAGGTCCCTTCCATCGCTGCTTGCAGCTTTAATTAGGGACCGAGCACCGATGGTGCGAGGACCCTATTGAATCTGCTCCGTTTATTATTCTTATTATTCTTCTTCTTCTTCTTCTTCTTCTTCTTCTTCTCCAAACTTAATCGCATTTTAGAGGGCCTAAACATGCTCGAAAAGTCAGGAAACTTTGCACACGTATCAGAACTGGTGAAAATTTAAGTCTTATATGGGTTATAGAAGTAGGTGTGGCAAAATGGCTCGACAGCGCCACCTATAAATATTCAGCGGAGTGCGCCTCGAGCTACGTTTCACGTACATGTACGAAAATCGGTACACTCATGTAACTTAACAATACCTACAAAAAAGTCTCTAGGTACGAAATCAGAAACCAAACAGGAAGTCGGCTATTTTGAATTTTCTCGTCATATTTTGTGTCATTTTTGCCATTTTCAGGTGTCATACTTTAACGAACTCCTCCCAGAGATATTTCCAGATGAACACCAAAATTGGTCACTGTAATCTAAAGCCCTTTGTGACGTTAAATTGCGAAGATCTAGAGTTTTCATCGGATGGCGTGTCCGTGGCGTCCTGTCAAATTTTGATGTTTCGCCATGAAACAGGATGTTGGTATATCTCAGGCATGCTATGTCCGATCTACACCAAACTTCACATGTTTGATAAGAATCCTGACCTGAAGAGATCTAAGTGACCATATTCAGTTATAGTCATAGCGCCACCTGCTGGCAACAGGAAGTGACATGTTTTACTCTGTAACTAACTCCTCCTAGAGATTTAATGACATAAACATAATATTTAGGTCAGTGTAACCTAAAGGCCTTTGTGATGTTAAATTGCGAAGATCTAGAGTTTTCGTTAAAGGGCGTGTCCTTGGCGGCATCACAAATTTCGATGTCTCGCCATGGGAATAAAAGTTGTTGTAACTCAGCCATACAATGTCCGATCTGCCCAGACTTCACACGTTCGATAAGAATCCAGGCCTGGAACACATCTAAGTATGAATATTTCATTATAATTAGAGCGCCACCTGCTGGCAACAGGAAATTACTTCTTTTACACTATCTTAAACATGCAATGTCCAATCTGCACCAAACTTCACACTTTTGATAAAAATATTGGTCTTAAGATATCTAATGCCAATGTTCAGTTAAAGATATAGCGCCACCTGCTGGCAACAGCAAATTAATTCTTTTAAACTATCTTAAGCATTCAATGTCCAATCTGCACCAAAATTCACGTATTTGGTAAGGGTCCTGGCCTGAAAACATCTAAAGGCCAAAATTCAGATATAATCATAGCGCCACCTGTTGACAACAGGATATATCATGCTTTACACTAACTCAAACATACCATGTTCAATCTGCACCAAAATTCATATGTTTGATAAAAGTACTTGTCTGATGATATCTACACGATAACGTTTAGTTAAAGACATAGCGCCACCTGCTGGCAACAGGAAATGATTTGTTTTACTCTAACTTAAGCATGAAATGTCCAATCTGCACCAAACTTCACATATTTTGTAAGAGTCCTGCCCTGAAGACATTTAAAAGCCAATATTCAGATGTAACCATAGCGCCATCTGTTGACAACAGGATGTGTCAGGCTTTACACTAACTCAAACATACTATGTTCAATTTGCACCAAACTTCATATGTTCGATAAAGGTGCTAGCCTGAAGACATCTATATGTTAATGTTCAGTTATGGACATAGCGCCACCAGCTGGCAGCAGATTTGGCACATATAAATGACTTTGACCTATTCCTCTATATTTGCAATTTTAAATGCATATTGCTCACCGTTCCCTGTCTTTCTGAAGCCACTGGTTGGCGGTGAGCCGGGTGCGAGGTCCCTTCCATCGCTGCTTGCAGCTTTAATTAGGGACCGAGCACCGATGGTGCGAGGACCCTATTGAATCTGCTCCGTTTATTATTCTTATTCTTCTTCTTCTTCTTCTTCTTCTTCTTCTTCTTCTTCTTCTTCTTCTTCTTCTCCAAACTTAATCGCATTTTAGAGGGCCTAAACATGCTCGAAAAGTCAGGAAACTTTGCACACGCATTAGAACTGGTGAAAATTTACGTCTGATATGGGTTTCAGGAGTAGGTGTGGCAAAATGGCTCGACAGCGCCACCTATAAATATTCAGCGGAGTGCGCCTCGAGCTACGTTTCACGTACATGTACGAAAATCGGTACACTCATGTAACTTAACAATACCTACAAAAAAGTCTCTAGGTACGAAATCAGAAACCAAACAGGAAGTCGGCTATTTTGAATTTTCTCGTCATATTTTGTATCATTTTTGCCATTTTCAGGTGCCATACTTTAACGAACTCCTCCCAGAGATATTTCCAGATGAACACCAAAATTGGTCATTGTAATCTAAAGCCCTTTGTGACGTTAAATTGCGAAGATCTAGAGTTTTCATCGGAGGGCGTGTCCATGGCGTCCTGTCAAATTTTGATGTTTCGCCATGAAACAGGAAGTTGTTATATCTCAGGCATGCTATGTCCGATCTGCACCAAACTTCACATGTTTGATAAGAATCCTGACCTGAAGAGATCTAAGTGACCATATTCAGTTATAGTCGTAGCGCCACCTGCTGGCAACAAGAAGTGACATGTTTTACTCTGTAACTAACTCCTCCTAGAGATTTAATGACATAAACATAATATTTAGGTCAGTCTAACCTAAAGGCCTTTGTGATGTTAAATTGCGAAGATCTAGAGTTTTCGTTAAAGGGCGTGTCCATGGCGGCATCACAAATTTCAATGTCTCTTCATGGGAATAAAAGTTGTTGTAACTCAGCCATACAATGTCCGATCTGCCCCAGACTTCACACGTTCGATAAGAATCCAGACCTGAACACATCTAAATACGAATATTTCATTATAATTAGAGCGCCACCTGTTGGCAACAGGAAATGACTTCTTTTACACTATCTTAAACATGCAATGTCCAATCTGCACCAAACTTCACATATTTGGTAAGAGTCCTGGCCTGAAAACACCTAAAGGCCAAAAATCAGATATAATCATAGCGCCACCTGCTTGACAACAGGATATAATCATGCTTTACACTAACTCAAACATGCCATGTTCAATCTGCACCAAACTTCATATGTTTGATAAAAGTATTGGTCTGAAGACATCTACATGCCAATGTTTAGTTATAGACATAGCGCCACCTGGTGGCTACAGGAAATTACTTGTTTTACACCAACTTAAACATGGATTGTCCAATCTGCACCAAACTTCACATATTTGGTAAGATTCCTGGCCTGAAGATATCTAAAGGCCAATATTCAGATGTAATCATAGCGCCACCTGCTGACAACAGGATGTGTCAGGCTTTACACTAACTCAAACATACTATGTTCAATCTGCACCAAACTTCATATGTTTGATAAAATTGTTAGACTGAAGACAGCTACATTTTAATGTTCAGCTATGGACATAGCGCCACCAGCTGGCAGCAGGTTTGACACATATAAATGACTATGACACGTTCCTCTATATTTACCTTTTTAAATGCATATTGCTCACCGTTCCCTGTCTTTCTGAAGCCACCGGTTGGCGGTGCCGGGTGCGAGGTCCCTTCCATCGCTGCTTGCAGCTTTAATTATTATTATTATTCTTCTTCTCCAAACTTAATCGAATTTTAGAGGGCCTAAACATGCTCGAAAAGTCAGGAAACTTTGCACACGCATCAGAACTGGTGAAAATTTACGTCTGATATGGGTTTCAGGAGTAGGTGTGGCAAAATGGCTCGACAGCGCCACCTATAAATATTCAGCGGAGTGCGCCTCGAGCTACGTTTCACGTACATGTACGAAATTCGGTACACTTATGTAACTTAACAATACCTACAAAAAAGTCTCTAGGTACGAAATCAGAAACCAAACAGGAAGTCGGCTATTTTGAATTTTCTCGTCATATTTTTTATCATTTTTGCCATTTTCAGGTGCCATACTTTAACGAACTCCTCCCAGAGATGTTTCCAGATGAACACCAAAATTGGTCATTGTAATCTAAAGCCCTTTGTGACGTTAAATTGCGAAGATCTAGAGTTTTCACCGGAGGGCGTGTCCGTGGCGTCCTGTCAAATTTTGATGTTTCGCCATGAAAGAGGAAGTTGTTATATCTCAGGCATGCTATGTCCGATCTGCACCAAACTTCACATGTTTGATAAGAATCCTGACCTGAAGAGATCTAAGTGACCATATTCAGTTATAGTCGTAGCGCCACCTGCTGGCAACAGGAAGTGACATGTTTTACTCTGTAACTAACTCCTCCTAGAGATTTAATGACATAAACATAATATTTAGGTCAGTCTAACCTAAAGGCCTTTGTGATGTTAAATTGCGAAGATCTAGAGTTTTCGTTAAAGGGCGTGTCCATGGCGGAATCACAAATTTCGATGTCTCTTCATGGGAATAAAAGTTGTTGTAACTCAGCCATACAATGTCCGATCTGCCCCAGACTTCACACGTTCGATAAGAATCCAGACCTGAACACATCTAAATACGAATATTTCATTATAATTAGAGCGCCACCTGTTGGCAACAGGAAATGACTTCTTTTACACTATCTTAAACATGCAATGTCCAATCTGCACCAAACTTCACATATTTGGTAAGAGTCCTGGCCTGAAAACACCTAAAGGCCAAAAATCAGATATAATCATAGCGCCACCTGCTGACAACAGGATATATCATGCTTTACACTAACTCAAACATGCCATGTTCAATCTGCACCAAACTTCATATGTTTGATAAAAGTATTGGTCTGAAGACATCTACATGCCAATGTTTAGTTATAGACATAGCGCCACCTGGTGGCTACAGGAAATTACTTGTTTTACACCAACTTAAACATGGATTGTCCAATCTGCACCAAACTTCACATATTTGGTAAGATTCCTGGCCTGAAGATATCTAAAGGCCAATATTCAGATGTAATCATAGCGCCACCTGCTGACAACAGGATGTGTCAGGCTTTACACTAACTCAAACATACTAGGTTCAATCTGCACCAAACTTCATATGTTTGATAAAATTGTTAGACTGAAGACAGCTACATGTTAATGTTCAGCTATGGACATAGCGCCACCAGCTGGCAGCAGGTTTGACACATATAAATGACTATGACACGTTCCTCTATATTTACCTTTTTAAATGCATATTGCTCACCGTTCCCTGTCTTTCTGAAGCCACCGGTTGGCGGTGCCGGGTGCGAGGTCCCTTCCATCGCTGCTTGCAGCTTTAATTAGGGACCGAGCACCGATGGTGCGAGGACCCTATTGAATCTGCTCCGTTTATTATTCTTATTATTCTTCTTCTTCTTCTCCAAACTTAATCGCATTTTAGAGGGCCTAAACATGCTCGAAAAGTCAGGAAACTTTGCACACTCGTCAGAACTGGTGAAAATTTACGTCTGATATGGGTTTCAGAAGTAGGTGTGGCAAAATGGCTCGACAGCGCCACCTATAAATATTCAGCGGAGTGCGCATCGAGCTACGTTTCACGTACATGTACGAAATCGGTACACTCATGTAACTTAACAATACCTACAAAAAAGTCTCTAGGTACGAAATCAGAAACCCAACAGGAAGTCGGTTATTTTGAATTTTCTCGTCATATTTTGTGTCATTTTTGCCATTTTCAGGTGTCATACTTTAACGAACTCCTCCCAGAGATTTATTCGGATGAACACCAAAATTGGTCATTGTAATCTAAAGCCCTTTGTGACGTTAAATTGCGAAGATCTAGAGTTTTCATCGGAGGGCGTGTCCGTGGCGTCCTGTCAAATTTTGATGTTTCGCCATGAAACAGGAAGTTGTTATATCTCAGGCATGCTATGTCCGATCTGCACCAAACTTCACATGTTTGATAAGAATCCTGACCTGAAGAGATCTAAGTGACCATTTTCAGTTATAGTCATAGCGCCACCTGCTGGCAACAGGAAGTGACATGTTTTACTCTGTAACTAATTCCTCCTAGAGATTTAATGACATCAACATAATATTTAGGTCAGTCTAATCTAAAGGCCTTTGTGATGTTATATTGCGAAGAGCTTGAGTTTTCGCTAATGGGCGTGTCCATGGCGGCGTGACAAAATTCGATGTCTCGCCATGGGAATAGAAGCTGTTGTTACTCAGCCATAAAATGTCCGATCAGCCCAAACTTCACACGTTTGATAAGAGCCATGGCCTGAAGACATCTACGTGCCAATGTTTATTTATACACATAGCGCCACCTGTTGGCTACGGGAAATTAATTGTTTTATAGTAACTTAAATATGCAATGTCCAATCTGCACCAAACTTCACATATTTTGTAAGAGTCCTGCCCGGAAGACATTTAAAGGCCAATATTCAGATGTAACCATAGTGCCATCTGTTGACAACAGGATGTGTCAGGCTTTACACTAACTCAAACATACTATGTTCAATCTGCACCAAACTTCATATGTTCGATAAAGGTGCTAGCCTGAAGACATCTATATGTTAATGTTCAGTTATGGACATAGCGCCACCAACTGGAAGCAGGTTTGGCACATTTAAATGACCTTAACATATCGCTCTATATTTGCAATTTTAAATACATATTGCTCACCGTTCCCTGTCTTTCTGAAGCCACCGGTTGGCGGTGAGCCGGGTGCGAGGTCCCTTCCATTGCTGCTTGCAGCTTTAATTAGGGACCGAGCACCGATGGTGCGAGGACCCTATTGAATCTGCTCCGTTTATTATTCTTATTCTTCTTCTTCTTCTTCTTCTTCTTCTTCTTCTTCTCCAAACTTAATCGCATTTTAGAGGGCCTAAACATGCTCGAAAAGTCAGGAAACTTTGCACACGCGTCAGAACTGGTGAAAATTTACATCTGATATGGGTTTCAGAAGTAGGTGTGGCAAAATGGCTCGACAGCGCCACCTATAAATATTCAGCGGAGTGCGCCTCGAGCTACGTTTCACGTACATGTACGAAAATCGGTACACTTATGTAACTTAACAATACCTACAAAAAAGTCTCCAGGTACGAAATCAGAAACCCAACAGGAAGTCGGCTATTTTGAATTTTCTCCTCATATTTTGTGTCATTTTTGCCATTTTCAGGTGTCATACTTTAACGAACTCCTCCCAGAGATTTATTCAGATGAACACCAAAATTGGTCAGTGTAATCTAAAGCCCTTTGTGACGTTAAATTGCGAAGATCTAGAGTTTTCATCGGAGGGCATGTCCGTGGCGTCCTGTCAAATTTTGATGTTTCGCCATGAAACAGGAAGTTGTTATATCTCAGGCATGCTATGTCCGATCTGCACCAAACTTCACATGTTTGTTAAGATTCCTGATATAACGAGATCTAAATGACCATATTCAGTTATAGTAATAGCGCCACCTGCTGGCAACAGGAAGTGACATGTTTTACTCTGTAACTAACTCCTCCTAGAGTTTTAATGACATAAACATAATATTTAGGTCAGTCTAACCTAAAGGCCTTTGTGATGTTAAATTGCGAAGATCTAGAGTTTTCGTTAAAGGGCGTGTCCATGGCGGCATCACAAATTTCGATGTCTCGCCATGGGAATAAAAGTTGTTGTAACTCAGCCATACAATGTCCGATCTGCCCCAGACTTCACACGTTCGATAAGAATCCAGGCCTGAACACATCTAAATACGAATATTTCATTATAATTAGAGCGCCACCTGCTGGCAACAGGAAATGACTTCTTTTACACTATCTTAAACATGCAATGTCCAATCTGCACCAAACTTCACATATTTGGTAAGAGTCCTGGCCTGAAAACACCTAAAGGCCAAAAATCAGATATAATCATAGCGCCACCTGCTGACAACAGGATATATCATGCTTTACACTAACTCAAACATACCATGTTCAATCTGCACCAAACTTCATATGTTTGATAAAAGTATTGATCTGAAGACATCTACATGCCAATGTTTAGTTACAGACATAGCGCCACCTGGTGGCTACAGGAAATTACTTGTTTTACACCAACTTAAACATGCATTGTCCAATCTGCACCAAACTTCACATATTTGGTAAGATTCCTGGCCTGAAGACATCTAAAGGCCAATATTCAGATGTAATCATAGCGCCACCTGTTGACAACAGGATGTGTCAGGCTTTACACTAACGCAAACATACTATCTTCAATCTGCACCAAACTTCATATGTTTGATAAAAGTGCTAGACTGAAGACATCTACATGTTAATGTTCAGTTATGGACATAGCGCCACCAGCTGGCAGCAGGTTTGACACATATAAATGACTATGACACGTTCCTCTATATTTACCTTTTTAAATGCATATTGCTCACTGTTCCCTGTCTTTCTGAAGCCACCGGTTGGCGGTGCTGGGTGCGAGGTCCCTTCCATCGCTGCTTGCAGCTTTAATTATTATTATTATTCTTCTTCTTCTCCAAACTTAATCGCATTTTAGAGGGCCTAAACATGCTCGAAAAGTCAGGAAACTTTGCACACGCGTCAGAACTGGTGAAAATTTACGTCTGATATGGGTTTCAGGAGTAGGTGTGGCAAAATGGCTCGACAGCGCCACCTATAAATATTCAGCGGAGTGCGCCTCGAGCTACGTTTCACGTACATGTACGAAAATCGGTACACTCATGTAACATAACAATACCTACAAAAAAGTCTCTGGGTACGAAATCAGAAACCAAACAGGAAGTCGGTTATTTTGAATTTTCTTGTCATATTTTGTTTCATTTTTGCCATTTTCAGGTGTCATACTTTAACGAACTCCTCCCAGAGATTTATGCAGATGAACACCAAAATTGGTCATTGTAATCTAAAGCCCTTTGTGACGTTAAATTGCGAAGATCTAGAGTTTTCATCGGAGGGCGTGTCCGTGGCATCCTGTCAAATTTCGATGATTCGCCATGAAACAGGAAGTTGTTATAACTCAGGCATGCAATGTCCGATGTGCACCAAAATTCCCATGTTTGATAAGACTTCTGACCTGAAGAGATCTAAGTGACCACATTCATATAAATTCATAGCGCCACCTGCTGGCAACAGGAAGTGATATGTTTTACTCTGCAACTAACTCCTCCTAGAAATGTAATGACATCAACATAATTTTTAGTTCAGTCTAATCTAAAGGCCTTTGTGATGTTAAATTGCGAAGAGCTTGAGCTTGAGCTAATGGGCGTGTCCATGGCAGCGTGACAAAATTCCATATCTCGCCATGGGAATAGAAGCTGTTGTTACTCAGCCATAAAATGTCCGATCTGCCCCAAACTTCACATGGTTGATAAGAGCCATGGCCTGAAGACATCTACGTGCTAATGTTTAGTTATAGACATAGCGCCACCTGCTGGCTACAGGAAATTGCTTGTTTTACACTAACTTAAACATGCAATGTCCAATCTGCACCAAACTTCACATATTTGGTGAGAGTCCTGGCCTGAAGACATCTAAATTGCAATATTCAGATGTAATCATAGCGCCACCTGTTGACAACAGGATATGCCAGGCTTTACACTAACTCAAACATACAATGTCCAATCTGCACCAAATTTCATATGTTTGATAATAGTACTGGTTTGAAGACATCTAAATACCAATGTTCAGTTATGGACATAGCGCCACCAGCTGGCAGCAGGTTTGGCACTTATAAATTACTTTGACATATTCCTCTATTTTTACCTTTTTAAATGCATATTGCTCACTGTTCCCTGTCATTCTGAAGCCACCGGTCGGCGGTGCCGGGTGCGAGGTCCCTTCCATCGCTGCTTGCAGCTTTAATTAGGGACCGAGCACCGATGGTGCAGAGGACCCTATTGAATCTGCTCCGTTTATTATTAGGGACCGAGCACCGATGGTGCAGAGGACCCTATTGAATCTGCTCCGTTTATTATTATTATTATTATTCTTCTTCTCCAAACTTAATCGCATTTTAGAGGGCCTAAACATGCTCGAAAAGTCAGGAAACTTTGCACACGCATCAGAACTGGTGAAAATTTACGTCTAATATGGGTTTCAGGAGTAGGTGTGGCAAAATGGCTCGACAGCGCCACCTATAAATATTCAGCGGAGTGCGCCTCGAGCTACGTTTCACGTACATGTACGAAAATTGGTACACTCATGTAACTTAACAATACCTACAAAAAAGTGTCTTGGTACGAAATCAGAAACCAAACAGGAAGTCGGCTATTTTGAATTTTGTCGTCATATTTTGTGTCATTTTTGCCATTTTCAGGTGTCATACTTTATCGAACTCCTCCCAGAGATTTATTCGGATGGACAACAAAATTGGTCATTGCAATCTAAAGCCTTTTGTGACGTTAAATTGCGAAGATCTAGAGTTTTCATCGGAGGGCGTGTCCGTGGCGTCCTGTCAAATTTCGATGTTTCGCCATGAAACAGGAAGTTGTTATAACTCAGGCACGCTATGTCCGATCTACACCAAACTTCACATGTTTGATAAGACTCCTGATATGAAGAGATCTAAGTGTCCATATTCAGTTATAGTCATAGCGCCACCTGCTGGCAACAGGAAGTGACATGTTTTAGTCTGTAACTAACTCCTCCTAGAGATTTAATGACATCAAAATAATATTTAGGTCAGTTTAATCTAAAAGACTTTGTGATGTTAAATTGCGAAAAGCTTGAGTTTTCGCTAATGGGCGTGTCCTTGGCGGCATCACAAATTTCGATGTCTCGCCATGGGAATAAAAGTTGTTGTAACTCAGCCATGCAATAACCGATCTGCCCCAGACTTCACACATTCGATAAGAATCCAGGCCTGAACACATCTAAATACGAATATTCCATTATAATCAGAGCGCCACCTGCTGGCCACAGGAAATGACTTGATTTACACTAACTTAAACATGCAATGTCCAATCTGCACCAAACTTCACATATTTGGTAAGACTCCTGACCTGAAGAGATCTAAGTGACCATATTCATATAAATTCATAGCGCCACCTGCTGGCAACAGGAAGTGATATGTTTTACTCAGTAACTAACTCCTCCTAGAGATTTAATGACATCAACATAATATTTAAGTCAGTCTAACCTAAAGGCCTTAGTGATGTTAAATTGCGAAGAGCTTGAGATTTCGCTAATGGGCGTGTCCATGGCGGCATCACAAATTTCGATGTCTCGCCATGGGAATAAAAGTTGTTGTAACTCAGCCATACAATGTCCGATCTGCCCCAGACTTCACAGGTTCGATAAGAATCCAGGCCTGGACACATCTAAATACGAATATTCCATTATAATCAGAGCGCCACCTGCTGGCAACAGGAAATTACTTCTTTTACACTGACATGAACATGCAATGTCCAATCTGCACCAAACTTCACATATTTGGTAAGAGTCCTGCCCTGAAGACATTTAAAGGCCAATATTCAGATATAATCATAGCGCCACCTGTTGACAACAGGATGTGTCAGGCTTTAAACTAACTCAAACATACTATGTTCAATCTGCACCAAACTTCATATGTTCGATAAGAGCCATGGCCTGAAGACATCTAAGTGCCAATTTTTTTGTTATAGACATAGCGCCACCTGCTGGCAACAGGAAATTACTTGTTTTACACTAGCTTAAACATGCAATGTTCAATCTTCACCAAACTTCATATGTTTGATCAAAGTTCTAGCCTGTAGACACCGACATGTTAATGTTCAGTTATGGACGTTGCGCTACCAGCAGGCAGCAGGTTTGGTACATATAAATGACTTTGAAATATTCCTCTATATTTACCTTTTTAAATGCATATTGCTCATCGTTCCCTGTCTTTCTGAAGCCACCGGTCGGCGGTGAGCCGGGCGAGGTCCCTTCCATCGCTGCTTGCAGCTTTAATTATTATTATTATTATTATTCTTCTCCAAACTTAATCGCATTTTAGAGGACCTAAACATGCTCGAAAAGTCAGGAAACTTTGCACACGCATCAGAACTGGTGAAAATTTACGTCTGATATGGGTTTCAGGAGTAGGTGTGGCAAAATGGCTCGACAGCGCCACCTATAAATATTCAGCGGAGTGCGCCTCGAGCTACGTTTCACGTACATGTATGAAAATTGGTACACTCATGTAACATAACAATACCTACGAAAAAGTCTCTTGGTACAAATCAGAAACCAAACAGGAAGTTGGTTATTTTGAATTTTCTTGTCATATTTTGTGTCATTTTTGCCATTTTCAGGTGTCATACTTTAACGAACTCCTCCCAGAGATTTATTCAGATGAACACCAAAATTGGTCATTGTAATCTAAAGCCCTTTGTGACGTTAAATTGCGAAGATCTAGAGTTTTCATCGGAGGGCGTGTCAGTGGCGTCCTGTCAAATTTCGATGATTCGCCATGAAACAGGAAGTTGTTATAACTCAGCCATGCAATGTCCGATGTGCACCAAAATTCCCATGTTTGATAAGACTCCTGACCTGAAGAGATCTAGGGGACCACATTCATATAAATTAATAGCGCCACCTGCTGGCAACAGGAAGTGATATGTTTTACTCTGCAACTAACTCCTCCTAGAAATGTAATGACATCAACATAATTTTTAGTTCAGTCTAATCTAAAGGCCTTTGTGATGTTAAATTGCGAAGAGCTTGAGCTTGAGCTAATGGGCATGTCCATGGCAGCGTGACAAAATTCGATATCTCGCCATGGGAATAGAAGCTGTTGTTACTCAGCCATAAAATGTCCGATCTGCCCCAAACTTCACATGATTGATAAGAGCCATGGCCTGAAGACATCTACGTGCTAATGTTTAGTTATAGACATAGCGCCACCTGCTGGCTAAAGGAAATTGCTTGTTTTACACTAACTTAAACATGCAATGTCCAATCTGCACCAAACTTCACATATTTGGTGAGAGTCCTGGCCTGAAGACATCTAAATGGCAATATTCAGATGTAATCATAGCGCCACCTGTTGACAACAGGATATGCCAGGCTTTACACTAACTCAAACATACCATATTCAATCTGCACCAAATTTCATATGTTTGATAATAGTACTGGTTTGAAGACATCTAAATGCCAATGTTCAGTTATGGACATAGCGCCACCAGCTGGCAGCAGGTTTGGCACTTATAAATGACTTTGACGTATTCCTCTATATTTGCCTTTTTAAATGCATATTGCTCACTGTTCCCTGTCATTCCGAAGCCACCGGTCGGCAGTGCCGGGTGCGAGGTCCCTTCCATCGCTGCTTGCAGCTTTAATTAGGGACCGAGCACCGATGGTGCAGAGGACCCTATTGAATCTGCTCCGTTTATTAGGGACCGAGCACCGATGGTGCAGAGGACCCTATTGAATCTGCTCCGTTTATTATTATTAGGGACCGAGCACCGATGGTGCGAGGACCCTATTGAATCTGCTCCGTTTATTATTCTTATTCTTCTTCTTCTTCTTCTTCTTCTTCTTCTCCAAACTTAATCGCATTTTAGAGGGCCTAAACATGCTCGAAAAGTCAGGAAACTTTGCACACGCGTCAGAACTGGTGAAAATTTACGTCTGATATGGGTTTCAGAAGTAGGTGTGGCAAAATGGCTCGACAGCGCCACCTATAAATATTCAGCGGAGTGCGCCTCGAGCTACGTTTCCCGTACATGTACGAAAATCGGTACATTTATGTAACTTAACAATACCTACAAAAAAGTCTCCAGGTACGAAATCAGAAACCCAACAGGAAGTCGGCTATTTTGAATTTTCTCGTCATATTTTGTGTCATTTTTGCCATTTTTCAGGTGTCATACTTTAACGAACTCCTCCCAGAGATTTATTCGGATGAACACCAAAATTAGTCATTGTAATCTAAAGCCCTTTGTGACGTTAAATTGCGAAGATCTAGAGTTTTTCATCGGAGGGCGTGTCCGTGGCGTCCTGTCAAATTTTGATGTTTCGCCATGAAACAGGAAGTTGATATATCTCAGGCATGCTATGTCCGATCTACACCAAACTTCACATGTTTGATAAGAATCCTGGCCTGAAGAGATCTAAGTGACCATATTCAGTTATAGTTATAGCGCCACCTGCTGGCAACAGGAAGTGACATGTTTTACTCTGTAACTAACTCCTCCTAGAGATTTAATGACATCAACATAATATTTAGGTCAGTCTAACCTGAAGGCCTTTGTGATGTTAAATTGCGAAGATCTAGAGTTTTCGTTAAAGGGCGTGTCCTTGGCGGCATCACAGATTTCGATGTCTCGCCATGGGAATAAAAGTTGTTGTAACTCAGCCATACAATGTCCGATCTGCCCCAGACTTCACACGTTCGATAAGAATCCAGGCCTGAACACATCTAAATACGAATATTCAATTATAATCAGAGCGCCACCTGCTGGCCACAGGAAATTACTTATTTTACACTAACTTAAACATGCAATGTCCAATCTGCACCAAACTTCACATATTTGGTAAGACTCCTGACCTGAAGAGATCTAAGTGACCATATTCATATAAATTCATAGTGCCACCTGCTGGCAACAGGAAGTGATATGTTTTACTCTGTAACTAACTCCTCCTAGAGATTTAATGACATCAACATAATATTTAGGTTAGTCTAATCTAAAGGCCTTTGTGATGTTATATTGCGAAGAGCTTGAGATTTCGCTAATGGGCGTGTCCATGGTGGTGTGACACAATTCAATGTCTCGCCATGGGAATAGAAGCTGTTGTTACTCAGCCATAAAATGTCCGATCTGCCCCAAACTTCACATGCTTGATAAGACTCCTGACCTGAAGAGATCTAAGTGACCATATTCATATAAATACATAGCGCCACCTGCTGGCAACAGGAAATGACTTGTTTTACACTAACTTAAACATGCAATGTCCAATCTGCACCAAACTTGACATATTTGGTAGGCGTCCTGGCCTGAAGACATCTAAAGGCCAATATTCAGATGTAATCATAGCGCCACCTGTTGACAACAGGATATGCCAGGCTTTACACCAACTCAAACATACCATGTTCAATCTGCACCAAACTTCATATGTTTGATAAAAGTGCTAGACTGAAGACGTCTACATGTTAATGTTCAGTTATGGACATAGCGCCACCAGCTGGCAGAAGGTTTGAAACGTATAAATGACTATGACACATTCCTCTATATTTACCTTTTTAAATGCATGTTGCTCACCGTTTCCTGTCTTTCTGAAGCCACCGGTTGGCGGTGCCGGGTGCGAGGTCCCTTCCATCGCTGCTTGCAGCTTTAATTATTATTATTATTCTTCTTTTCCAAACTTAATCGCATTTTTGAGGGCCTAAACATGCTCGAAAAGTCAGGAAATTTTGCACACGCATCAGAACTGGTGGAAATTTACGTCTTATATGGTTTTCAGAAGTAGGTGTGGCAAAATGGCTCGACAGCGCCACCTATACTCATTCAGCGAAGAGCCCTCAGGCTACGTTTCACGTACATGTATGAAAATCGGTACACTCATGTAACATAACAATACCTACAAAAAAGTCTCCTGGAACGAAATCCGAAACCCAACAGGAAGTCGGTTATTTTGAATTTTCTCGTCATATTTAGTGACATTTTTGCCATTTGCAGGTGTCTTACTTTAACGAACTCCTCCCAGAGATTTAATCGGATGAACACCAAAATTGGTCATTGCAATCTAAAGCCCTTTGTGACGTTAAATTGCGAAGATCTAGAGTTTTCATCGGAGGGCGTGACCGTGGCGTCCTGTCAAATTTCGATGTTTCGCCATGAAACAGGAAGTTGTTATAACTCAGGCATGCTATGTCCGATCTGCACCAAACTTCACATGTTTGATAAGACTCCTGATATGAAGAGATCTACATGACCATATTCAGTTATAGTAATAGCGCCACCTGCTGGCAACAGGAAGTGACATGTTTTACTCTGTAACTAACTCCTCCTACAAATTTAATGACATCAACATTATATTTAGGTCAGTCTAACCTAAAGGCCTTTGTGATGTTAAATTGCGAAGATCTAGAGTTTTCATGGGAGGGCGTGTCCGTGGCGTCCTGTCAAATTTCGATGTCTCGCCATGGGAATAAATGTTGTTGTAACTCAGCCATACAATGTTCGATCTGCCCCAGACTTCACATGTTCGATAAGAATCCAGGCCTGAACACATCTGAATATGTGTTTCAGAAGTAGGTGTGGCAAAATGGCTCGACAGCGCCACCTATACTCATTCAGCGAAGAGCCCTCAGGCTACGTTTCACGTACATGTATGAAAATCGGTACACTCATGTAACATAACAATACCTACAAAAAAGTCTCCTGGAACGAAATCCGAAACCCAACAGGAAGTCGGTTATTTTGAATTTTCTCGTCATATTTAGTGACATTTTTGCCATTTGCAGGTGTCTTACTTTAACGAACTCCTCCCAGAGATTTAATCGGATGAACACCAAAATTGGTCATTGCAATCTAAAGCCCTTTGTGACGTTAAATTGCGAAGATCTAGAGTTTTCATCGGAGGGCGTGACCGTGGCGTCCTGTCAAATTTCGATGTTTCGCCATGAAACAGGAAGTTGTTATAACTCAGGCATGCTATGTCCGATCTGCACCAAACTTCACATGTTTGATAAGACTCCTGATATGAAGAGATCTACATGACCATATTCAGTTATAGTAATAGCGCCACCTGCTGGCAACAGGAAGTGACATGTTTTACTCTGTAACTAACTCCTCCTACAAATTTAATGACATCAACATAATATTTAGGTCAGTCTAACCTAAAGGCCTTTGTGATGTTAAATTGCGAAGATCTAGAGTTTTCGTTAAAGGGTCCTTGGCGGCATCACAGATTTCGATGTCTCGCCAAGGGAATAAAAGTTGTTGTAACTCATCCATACAATGTTCGATCTGCCCCAGACTTCACATGTTCGATAAGAATCCAGGCCTGAACACATCTAAATACGAATATTCCATTATAATCAGAGCGCCACCTGCTGGCAACAGGAAATGACTTGTTTTACACTAAACTTAAACATGCAATGGTCCAATCTGCACCAAACTACACACGTTTGATAAGAGCCATGCCCTGAAGACATCTACGTGCCAATTTTTTAGTTATAGACATAGCGCCACCTGCTGGCAACAGGAAATTACTTGTTTTACACTAGCTTAAACATGCAATGTTCAATCTTCACCAAACTTCATATGTTTGATCAAAGTTCTAGCCTGTAGACATCGACATGTTAATGTTCAGTTATGGACGTTTCGATACCAGCAGGCAGCAGGTTTGGTACATATAAATGACTTTGAAATATTCCTCTGTATTTACCTTTTTAAATGCATATTGCTCATCGTTCCCTGTCTTTCTGAAGCCACCGGTCGGCGGTGAGCCGGGCGAGGTCCCTTCCATCGCTGCTTGCAGCTTTAATTAGGGACCGAGCACCGATGGTGCAGAGGGACCCTATTGAATCTGCTCCGTTTATTATTATTATTATTATTATTAGTTATTATTATTATTATTCTTCTCCAAACTTAATCGCATTTTAGAGGACCTAAACATGCTCGAAAAGTCAGGAAACTTTGCACACGTATCAGAACTGGTTGAAAATTTACGTCTGATATGGGTTTAAGAAAGTAGGTGTGGCAAAATGGCTCGACAGCGCCACCTATAAATATTCAGCGGAGTGCGCCTCAAGCTACGTTTCACGTACATGTACGAAAATTGGTACATCATGTAACATAACAATACCTACAAAAAAGTCCTCTTGGTACGAAATCAGAAACCAACAGGAAGTCGGTTATTTTGAATTTTCTTGTCATATTTTGTGTCATTTTTGCCATTTTCAGGTGTCATACTTTACGAACTCCTCCAGAGATTTATTCAGATGAACACCAAAATTGGGTCATTGTAATCTAAAGCCCTTTGTGACGTTAAATTGCGAAGATCTAGAGTTTTTCATCGGAGGGAGTGTCCGTGGCCGTCCTGTCAAATTTCGATGATTCGCCATGAAACAGGAAGTTGTTATAACTCAGCCATGCAATGTCCGATGTGCACCAAATTCCCATGTTTGATAAGACTCCTGACCTGAAGAGATCCAGGGGACCACATTCATATAACATTAATAGCGCCACCTGCTGGCAAACAGGAAGTTATATGTTTTACTCTGCAACTAACTCCTCCTAGAAATGTAATGACATCAACATAATTTTTAGTTCAGTCTAATCTAAAGGCCCTTTGTGATGTTAAATTGCAAAGAGCTTGAGCTTTCGCTAATGGGCGTGTCCATGGCAGCGTGACAAAATTCGATATCTCGCCATGGGAATAGAAGCTGTTGTTACTCAGCCATAAAATGTCCGATCTGCCCCAAACTTCACATGGTTGATAAGAGCCATGGCCTGAAGACATCTACGTGCTAATGTTTAGTTATAGACATAGCGCCACCTGCTGGCTAAAGGAAATTGCTTGTTTTACACTAACTTAAACATGCAATGTCCAATCTGCACCAAACTTCACATATTGGTGGAGTCCTGGCCTGAAGACATCTAAATGGCAATATTCAGATGTAATCATAGCGCCACCTGTTGACAACAGGATATGCCAGGCTTTACACTAACTCAAACATACCATATTCAATCTGCACCAAATTTCATATGTTTGATAATAGTACTGGTTTGAAGACATCTAAATGCCAATGTTCAGTTATGGACATAGCGCCACCAGCTGGCAGCAGGTTTGGCACTTATAAATGACTTTGACGTATTCCTCTATATTTGCCTTTTTAAATGCATATTGCTCACTGTTCCCTGTCATTCTGAAGCCACCGGTCGGCGGTGCCGGGTGCGAGGTCCCTTCCATCGCTGCTTGCAGCTTTAATTAGGGGACCGAGCACCGATGGTGCAGAGGACCCTATTGAATCTGCTCCGTTTATTATTATTATTATTATTATTCTTCTTCTCCAAACTTAATCGCATTTTAGAGGGCCTAAACATGCTCGAAAAGTCAGGAAACTTTGCACACGCATCAGAACTGGTGAAAATTTACGTCTGATATGGGTTTCAGGAGTAGGTGTGGCAAAATGGCTCGACAGCGCCACCTATAAATATTCAGCGGAGTGCGCCTCGAGCTACGTTTCACGTACATGTACGAAAATCGGTACACTCATGTAACTTAACAATACCTACAAAAAAGTCTCTAGGTACGAAATCAGAAACCAAACAGGAAGTCGGTATTTTGAATTTTCTCATCATATTTTGTGTCATTTTTGCCATTTTCAGGTGTCATACTTTAACGAACTCCTCCCAGAGATTTATTCGATGAACACCAAAATTGGTCATTGTAATCTAAAGCCCTTTGTGACGTTAAATTGCGAAGATCTAGAGTTTTCATCGGAGGGCGTGTCCGTGGCGTCCTGTCAAATTTTGATGTTTCGCCATGAAACAGGAAGTTGTTATATCTCAGGCATGCTATGTCCGATCTACACCAAACTTCACATGTTTGATAAGAATCCTGACCTGAAGAGATCTAAGTGACCATATTCAGTTATAGTCATAGCGCCACCTGCTGGCAACAGGAAGTGACATGTTTTACTCTGTAACTAACTCCTCCTAGAGATTTAATGACATCAACATAATATTTAGGTCAGTTTAATCTAAAGGCCTTTGTGATGTTAAATTGCGAAGAGCTTGAGTTTTCGCTAATGGGCGTGTCCTTGGCGGCATCACAAATTTCGATGTCTCGCCATGGGAATAAAAGTTGTTGTAACTCAGCCATGCAATAACCGATCTGCCCCAGACTTCACACGTTCGATAAGAATCCAGCCTGAACACATCTAAATACGAATATTCCATTATAATCAGAGCGCCACCTGCTGGCCACAGGAAATGACTTGATTTACACTAACTTAAACATGCAATGTCCAATCTGCACCAAACTTCACATATTTGGTAAGACTCCTGACCTGAAGAGATCTAAGTGACCATATTCATATAAATTCATAGCGCCACCTGCTGGCAACAGGAAGTGATATGTTTTAACTCTGTAACTAACTCCTCCTAGAGATTTAATGACATCAACATAATATTTAGGTCAGTCTAATCTAAAGGCCTTTGTGATGTTATATTGCGAAGAGCTTGAGTTTTCGCTAATGGGCGTGACCATGGCGGCGTGACAAAATTCGATGTCTCGCCATGGGAATAGAAGCTGTTGTTACTCAGCCATAAAATGTCCAATCTGCCCCAAACTTCACACGTTTGATAAGAGCCATGGCCTGAAGACATCTACGTGCCAATGTTTAGTGATAGACATAGCGCCACCTGCTGGCTACAGGAAATTACTTGTTTTACACTAACTCAAGCATGCAATGTTCAATCTGCACCAAACTACACACGTTTGATAAGAGCCATGGCCTGAAGACATCTAAGTGCCAATGCTTATAGTTAAAGACATAGCGCCACCTGCTGACAACAGGATATGTCATGCTTTGCACTAACTCAGCCATAAAATATCCGATCTGCCCCAAACTTCACAGGTTTGATAAGAGCCATGGCCTGAAACATCTACGTGCCAATGTTTAGTTATAGACATAGCGCCACCTGCTGGCTACAGGAAATTACTTGTTTTACACCAACTTAAACATGCATTGTCCAATCTGCCCAAACTTCACATATTTGGTAAGATTCCTGGCCTGAAGACATCTAAAGGCCAATTTCAGATGTAATCATAGCGCCACCAGCTGGCAGCAGGTTTGACACATATAAATGACTATGACACGTTCCTCTATATTTACCTTTTTAAATGCTTTGCTCACCGTTCCCTGTCTTTCTGAAGCCACCGGTCGGCGGTGCTGGGCGAGGTCCCTTCCATCGCTGCTTGCAGCTTTAATTATTATTATTATTCTTCTTCTTCTTCCAAACTTAATCGCATTTTAGAGGGCCTAAACATGCTCGAAAAGTCAGGAAACTTTGCACACGTCAGAACTGGTGAAAATTTACGTCTGATATGGGTTTCAGAAGTAGGTGTGGCAAAATGGCTCGACAGCGCCACCTATAAATATTCAGCGGAGTGCGCCTCGAGCTACGTTTCACGTACATGTACGAAAATCGGTACACTCATGTAACTTAACAATACCTACAAAAAAGTCTCAGGTACGAAATCAGAAACCCAGGAAGTCGGCTATTTTGAATTTTCTCGTCATATTTTGTGTCATTTTTGCCATTTTCAGGTGTCATACTTTAACGAACTCCTCCCAGAGATTTATTCGATGAACACCAAAATTGGTCATTGTAATCTAAAGCCCTTTGTGACGTTAAATTGCGAAGATCTAGAGTTTTCATCAGGGCGTGTCCGTGGCGTCCTGTCAAATTTTGATGTTTCGCCATGAAACAGGAAGTTGTTATATCTCAGGCATGCTATGTCCGATCTGCACCAAACTTCACATGTTTGATAAGAATCCTGACCTGAAGAGATCTCAGTGACCATATTCAGTTATAGTCATAGCGCCACCTGCTGGCAACAGGAAGTGACATGTTTTACTCTGTAAACTAACTCCTCTCAGATTTAATGACATCAACATAATATTAGGTCAGTCTAACCTAAAGGCCTTTGTGATGTTAAATTGCGAAGATCTAGAGTTTTCATGGGAGGCGTGTCTGTGGCGTCCTGTCAAATTTCGATGTCTCGCCATGGGAATAAAAGTGTTGTAACTCAGCCATACAATGTTCGATCTGCCCCAGACTTCACATGTTCGATAAGAATCCAGGCCTGAACACATCTGAATATGGGTTTCAGAAGTAGGTGTGGCAAAATGGCTCGACAGCGCCACCTATACTGATTCAGCGGAGAGCCCAGGCTACGTTTCACGTACATGTATGAAAATCGGTACACTCATGTAACATAACAATACCTACAAAAAAGTCTCCTGGAATGAAATCCAAACCCAACAGGAAGTCGGTTATTTTGATTTTGTCGTCATATTTAGTGACATTTTTGCCATTTGCAGGTGTCATACTTTAACGAACTCCTCCCAGAGATTTATTCGCATGAACACCAAAAGGTCATTGTAATCTAAAGCCCTTTGTGACGTTAAATTGCGAAGATCTAGAGTTTTCATCGGAGGGCGTGTCCGTGGCGTCCTGTCAAATTTTGATGTTTCGCCATGAAACAGGAAGTTGTTATAACTCAGGCATGCTATGTCCGATCTGCACCAAACTTCACATGTTTGATAAGACTCCTGATATGAAGAGATCTACATGACATATTCAGTTATAGTAATAGCGCCACCTGCTGGCAACAGGAAGTGACATGTTTTACTCTGTAACTAATCCTGCTACAGATTTAATGACATCAACATATATTTAGGTCAGTCTAACCTAAAGGCCTTTGTGATGTTAAATTGCGAAGATCTAGAGTTTTCATGGGAGGGCGTGTCTGTGGCGTCCTGTCAAATTTCGATGTCTCGCCATGGGAATAAAAGATGTTGTAACTCAGCCATACAATGTTCGATCTGCCCCAGACTTCACATGTTCGATAAGAATCCAGGCCTGAACACATCTGAATATGGGTTTCAGAAGTAGGTGTGGCAAAATGGCTCGACAGCGCCACCTATACTGATTCAGCGGAGAGCCCTCAGGCTACGTTTCACGTACATGTATGAAAATCGGTACACTCATGTAACATAGTGACATTTTTGCCATTTGCAGGTGTCATACTTTAACGAACTCCTCCCAGAGATTTATTCGCATGAACACCAAAATTGGTCATTGCAATCTAAAGCCCTTTGAGACGTTAAATTGCGAAGATCTAGAGTTTTCATTGGAGGGCGTGTCCGTGCTGTCCTGTCAAATTTTGATGTTTCGCTATGAAACAGGAAGTTGTTATAACTCAGGCATGCTATGTCCGACCTGCACCAAACTTCACATGTTTGATAAGACTCCTGATATGAAGAGATCTACATGACCACATTCAGTTATAGTAATAGCGCCACCTGCTGGCAACAGGAAGTG
>QVTF01005936.1:0-28247 GCA_003573665.1 Oxygymnocypris stewartii | reverse complement strand
CAAATCTCAAACAATAATTGCTATATGGAGCATGCAACAGAAAATGTGAATTCTGATATGTTTGCATATTGTGAGAGAACATTAGACTGGGTTTATATCTGTTCTCCTGAAGCACGTTACACATAAAAGCATCAATATACAAAATAAAATGTGGCCAAGTGAAAATAGAATGTGCTTTACTCAAAATGCATTAAATTATTAAATGTAAACAGACTTTTTATCAAAACTGATTATGAATCCAAAGTCATGCGTATTACTTGCCCTGTGATTTTAAGGTCACTGGATTGTCAATTCTGTATACAAATCTTGAATAAACAAGGACTTTACCTTGTCTGTCTGGTTTCTACAGCTCATTGACTTTTGCCCAAACAAATATTGGTTTAATTGATTTTTATTGAGCAAACAGCACAACTATTTGATCTCGAAGAGATCCTCTTTGATGCAGAGTTGATTTAACATTAGCTGTCCAACGCTCAGATGAATGAATGGATATAAAAGTGAAGTCCTGCAGTGTTGTTCTGCCGTGTAGATGACATAGACACATCCAAATCGTGTCTGTCTTCACTTCATCCCACACAGAGTACCACAGCATCTTAAACTGAGCAAACTGAGCACTACAGAAACCCAGCTGAGATCAAATCAAACCCTGGAGTTCACTTAAAAACAGCAGTCCGCTTAAATGTATTTAAGTAAGCAATTCAAAAAGATAGCCTACCAATTAAACATCAAAACATTTATTTCTCTTTACTGCGTTTGTAAGCTATACACGACATAAATTGTATCAAATAATGGATTATTATAGAAAACAGGATACACGATTGATATATACATTAACTAAAACATGCAGCCACCTGACTAACGTTAGTCCATAACATTTTTACCCCAAAACGGCTATTACGAATTTGCATAAATATAGCGTATGTTTTTAATTTCAAACGAAAAAGTTAAATCTTAAATTATATGTTTACAACTACATGCCATGTGAGTTGGTATGTTGCAAACATGACCAATTTTAAACGCCGATGTGTTTAATTTAAATTATGTACCTGTAGTTTTAGGAAACCTTTGTAGATCCATTCCTTGAATATGACAGCTTCACATGCTTCCACGGATCACCGTAATATTACCGCAAACCTGTTCGCTCAAGCGCGATATCCAACTCGAGAATAAACGGCGCTCGGACTGGACGCCCCCTGATAAGCTCGCGCGCGCGCGCGCGTCCGTTCGTGCGTGCGTCAGGACACCGGCATTCTCCTCAGATAACGAACGGTCGTTATTTCTGCAGGACATAAACTAAACACATGTGTTTTAACATAAAACATTTCAAACACTTAAACTTTTCAAAAATAAGATTTAATCAAGACATGAGAACGAGATTTCGGGGGCAGCTGTTGAATTCCTTTGGTATTTTCAGTCCCTCGTGCACGCGGACCCGCTGAGCGCGCGCTTCCCGCGCTCCTTGATATATCCCGCTCCGCGCGCGAAGATGCATTAATCTAACTGACGTGAGGGCTATATTCAGTTGTTATTGCTGTGTGGTCTTGATAAGGAAGGATACGGAAGTATGGCAGGGGTCCAAATTATTATTTATATAAATCCCCTACTGCTTAAAATTAGATTGGGTCAAAATAAATGCACGAGGGAATAGATTCATAAACTTGAAAGGAGGCATATCATGAGAATCCGTCTTCCCTACATTATTTGAGAAAAAGAGGATGATGTCCTATAGCCTACTGTTATATATATATATATATGTGTGTGTGTGTGTGTGTGTGTGCTCAGATGTTTTAATGTACCCCACCTGCGGGGCATGTTGTCACATTTCACTGAGGAGAGATCATTTTTGAGGGTAAGTAAAGAAAAAACGAATACACTGTAATTATGAAACAAATAGACATATTTGTACTAGACAAGTGTGAAATTACTGTGGATAAAAAAATTATATTCTGCATGCGGATACAAACCGAGAAGGTCAAAAAGTGTTATACTGTGCCCTGCTCTCAAACCATTTATTGAGACCAAGCTGTAAAAAGGACTCCTTAACATCTACAATACATTAAACAGAGGGACATAACCGAAGTTATTTTCTTTGAATGTGCAAAACTTTTCTACTTCAGTTAGCTATTGGTAGCATAACTAAAGGAATAACAAAAAGGCTAAAATGCTCTAAATCAGTGTTTATGATTCTTATAGTGAATTAAAATATCTTAACAAATGCCAGTTATATCATGCATCAAAAAGCTACAGCTAAAATAACTGTTATGAGTGACACCTGAAACTCTGCACAGGCTACAAATGGCTTTTAATTGATAAAAAACACGGTGAAATATGTATTACTCTTCCCACCACTGGATAAAAAATGTAACTGCGACTATTTATCTCACAATTCTTACTTTTGATCTTAAAATGATTGTCTCAGGATCGCTAGATATACACTCAACTGTGAGTTTGCAAGTCACAATGTTGAGATAAGCTATAAACGCAATTAGCCTATCCAGCCCGATCCAATGGGCTCTATGCACGGTCGTGCATGACGTATTTCCGGTGAAATCTCAGGACACTCGCTTACTTCCGCCGACCGTAGAGTACTGTGCTACTACAGGAACGCTAGTCGCTAAAACAGCTTTGGATAATTTTGTTGATACTTGTTTGCTTTATATAGATATAGCCTACATATTTACGCTTACCTCCGCTTTAAATCTCCCGAACCGGAAACTGAAGGGCGGCCTTGTGCCAAACGCGGAAGTAATGCGTGCCCATTCGTATGATGACCTACACCTAACCCCGCGCCTAAACCTACCCGTCACTTGGGTTTAGACAAATCGTACTAAATCGTACGAGTGGGGTCCTATGAATTCGTACGAATTAGCCACCTCATAAAATATGTAGGCATTGAGATAGCGTTGGCCTATCCACTTGTTTCTTCTCGTAATGGTGGGCGCGGCCATTTGTAAATTCGATGGGTCAAGCTTCCGGTCTCATTTGCATCCCAAGTGTTGCCAATTTAGCCATTTTGTTGCTGGATTTAGCAACTTTTACAACTACCATGGCAACGTTTTTTTTTTCAAAAAGCACCTAGCAATAAATTTAGCTTTAAAAAAAAAAAAAAAAATCTACTTTTAGAAACTTTTGTAAAGTGACTCAAATGATAAAAAAGGCACATATTTCTTCTGAATTACACAAAAAGAGGAAACCATTGAACGGCTAGCCAGCCAAACAGCACACGGAGAGACCTGGAGAAAGATACAAACTGTACAAACATTAAATGTGCATTAAGTTGCTAGTTCCAATTGGTCAATAATGAATGCACATTTATGATAAAGCATGTTATTAGCTTGTATATAATTTTTGTTCAGTTAGGTACACCGTAAGAAACAAATATGTAGAAACACTGAAAAGGTACTAGTCATTTTCTGCCAGGATGTTATCCATTAAATTGTAACTCTGTAACCTTAAAACACAAAATTTAAAACACCTGTGAAAATTAAATATGGATTTTTCCTTCATATTTTGTGGAGCACACTAACTCACTACCGATACACTGCTCAAAACCATAATTGTTCAGTTTTACTAGTTAATAAGAAAATACATAAAATGTTTAACTGTTCAATGTTGTAAAAAATCATAAAGATGTATTGCTTATGTTACTTTTACAAATTTAAATATTTGATGTTTATATAATTTTTTATGAAAAATAACTTTTTTTAAACATCTTTCGCCGAGATTTGAGTAATCTTGTTGCGTATTCTACGTAAAACCGCTGTTTTGTGTACTGGTTATGTAATGACGTCATCACGCAATAACATCACAACGTCATTTAGCAGCAAATCGATCTGCTTTTAGCAACTTCCCCTGATAATTAGTTGGCAACACTGTCCTCCAGCTATTCTTAGCTGTACAAAACAGGACGTTTTGAAGAATCAGGATCAGAATGAGCTTTATTGGCCACATACGAGGAATCTGTTAGAGTGACAGAAGCTACACCTTGCAACAGCATGACAGCAACAGGACACAGACAACAAGAGAACAATATACAAATAGGCAATGTATAAAATGCCAGAAACGCAATATACAATACAGACAATTATGATGTGTGAGGTCTGACATGTGCAAATTTGAAATGCAAAAATATGTTCACCAATGTTGGTGAATAATTAATTGTATAATCGTGTCGTGTGCTCCAT
Source organism: Oxygymnocypris stewartii (assembly GCA_003573665.1). Taxonomy (NCBI): domain Eukaryota; kingdom Metazoa; phylum Chordata; class Actinopteri; order Cypriniformes; family Cyprinidae; genus Oxygymnocypris; species Oxygymnocypris stewartii. The sequence goes on along the minus strand of QVTF01005936.1, from coordinate 24,063 downwards.
GTTTAATGTCAAGTGTTCATGAGATGGATTGCCTGAGGGAAGAAACTGTTTCTGTGTCTGGTCGTTCTGGTGCTCAGAGCTCTGTAGCGTCGGTAACAGTTCAAAGAGTCTAAGCAGTGTATGCAACCGGCCCCTGGACTCTACCATCTTTGCTCATGGGTACTCAGATCCAGGAACAGTCACATGACAATCACTTATCAAAGGCAGCAAAAAGGGCAAATCATGTAAACAATAAAATAACTGAATGGTTGAAACTGAATGAAGCTAACCAAACAGACAAACAAACAGGCTACAGCACATGAGCAGTTCACATTCATGTGAGAGGTGTGTTTCTTAAAGGTACAGTGACAAAACAAACAACAACAACAAAATAAATTGTTCCAAAAGTGTCTCAGCTCTAACAGTTTTAACACACACGCGCACACACACACACACACACACACACACACACACACACACACACACACACACACACACACACACACACCACACACCAGTGGGCCTTCACCTCTGACAGCACTTAGTCAACGAGAGCAGAAACTGAGAATATATGGGGTTAAAGGTCAATGACAGATAAGCCATGAAAAGCCTTGATGAAAGGTAAACTGTGGTAAAGACAATAAACAGACGCTGCTTGAATAAAGGGTAAAATAAGTCAAAATGATAAACGATTTAAACTGAAATATTTATGGAAACAGAAAGTATCCAGTATAATTATTAAGAGATTGAAACAATGAGCCATTTATTTTCAAACTTTGGGTATCAAAGTGTTATGAAGCTCAAATTTCTTTTTTTTGTGATTTGCTGTTTTCTACAAAACATCATCCTTCTTATGATAAAGAACATTCTGTGAAGGTTTAACCTTATGTATTTAATATTGACTGAGTAATATCACGTCAAAGATTGAAATTAATGGTAGAAATCAAACTTTGATGCTTGTTATCTCATAATTAGGTTTTGAGGCTTTAGCCTGCATTTCACCGAGAGGGACACAAATGGATATTTGCATTGCTCTCTGAAGTACTGTTTTAAATTGAATTCAGGTTTCAAGAAAAGGGCAAGAGTGAGAGGATCCATTGTTTTCAAGCTGACAAAGAAGCGATGGGAAAATAAGATAGGGTTGTTAGGACGGTGTGTGGGGGAGAGAGAGAGGATCATGCATTAGTAATGAGAAAGCTAAGCATTTCTGTGTTTCTTTCACTTTTGGGTCCCTCTTGTTGATTTTTTATAAAACAGATTTAAACTTGTTTTTCTTTTTGTTATGTGAAGGTTTGATTAAAAATGTATCGGAAACTTTTTAGCATGCCTTCGTCATTTATACTTTTCAAACTCCATTTATGTATTTTAATGTTTTAAGCTTATCCCAGACAAACATTTATCAATCTGAAATGTGTAACTGTACATTTTGTGGAATTATTTAAATGATGTGAAAATTTGAATATTGGTAGCTTTTATTTAGGATACATAAAATGCTAAAATTGGATTCACAATAATGGCATTTTATTCCCCAAAAAGTTAAAAATGCTATTTCTTGGTGATGAATGTTACAGTGCCACCTACAGGTCGGAACAGGTAGTTGTCTATATGATAGGCCACCTATAACGAGGGCTTGAAATGGGCGGTAGTACTACTAGTAGGCTGTTCAGACAGAATATATTTATGTGATTCGCACTGAAGTAAAATAATAAAAAGCGTTTTTACTTCGCCCCGCCATTTTAAACAGTGCTCGGAGGCGGCAAAACTGCCGAAAGACGTCCGTTTCGCGCCTGTTTATATAGAAAAACAGATTAAAAGCAGTGCAGCCGGGTCTATCATGACTTCATTCCCTGATAAAGTAAACCTAACGAGACGTTATTTATTCAGAGAAACATGTTTAATCTTCAAATCGCAGGCTTTAGACACTATTAGGCTAATCGGAGAACTGTATCGCAACGCCACTGGATCAACACCGTCAAGTAAAGCCTGGAATACACTACGTGATTATTTCCCTGATTTCCCCTGATTTTACAGCCTGAACAAGTTGAGGAAAGACAGAGCCGGTCTGCAGATTACAGCTGACAGATTACACAGAAAATCTCGTAGTGTATTATGGTCACAGACTCCTATTTGTAAGCTTCAGACTTTGATTCTATTCAGTCGGAGGAGATCAAACATGTTTGATATTTATAACACGTTTTCATTTGTCATGCGTCTCTAAACAACAAGGTGCACGTTTCTGCGTGAGTTCTTTAAGATCGGATAACTTTAAAGTCTGTTAGTGTATGATCTTCAGACACAGTGTATGATGCCCAGGTTTCCTTTGTCACCATTTATAAAGTCGGTAAGTGTATGATGCCGAGTGTTTTAAAAGTCGTGTAGTGTATTCCAGCCTTAAAACGAGTGAGCGTTCATTTCACCTTCCCAAGGGTTACCCTTTAGTGGATAGTCCACTCAACACATTCTACTAACTATATGTTTGTAACTACATGTCAACTATTTCTCATTCATTTGAGAACTACTAACTCTCAGAGTAGACTGTTAGGGTAGGTTTACGGTTAGTAGAATAAGTTAACATATACTTGTAAAGTTTCTCAGTATGTTGTATGTCGTGGACCCATCAAAATAAAGTGTTAGAAGATATTAAGCAGACAGTCTACTAATACTATAATGACTGATAGTCGACTTGTAGTAGCAAAGTTACTCACTGTTAGTAGAATGTCTAAAGTGGACTATCGAAATAAAGTGTTACCTTTCCATTATGTTCATTCATTTTTTATTTATAAAGCACATTTAAAAACAACCCAGGTACGGTGGCCGAGAGAGCTCAACGCGCTGCAAATAGAAAAAACACCTGCAAATTAAGAAAACGACTTCCTCAATTTGACAACATACATGCTACAAATGCTCACGACACGCAGAAATAAACGCGCAAATACAATGTATTTTTGTGAGCATTTGCATCGTCTGCTGTCAAACTGATGATCTTGTTTTCTTGATTTGCTGGTGCTTTTTCTATTTGCATGTGTTTTCTGAAGTTGCAGCGCGTTGAGCTCTCTCGGCCACCGTACACAGGGTTGACCAAAGTGCTGTACAGATCTGAGTCATCAAATAAACATACAAATGACAGTCTCTCAAACAGCAAACAAAAACACTTGACACCATTCGGATTATACCGGTCGGCTATCCAGAGTTTGCCCTACTGTCGCAAAAGCTCGGTTTCCACGATGGTTTAACCTCGATCTACAAACAGAGAGCAATCCACGGCTGCCTGGTCTAAGTGATCTAGAAGGATTATGATACTGTAAAATGTCAGACGTTGGTGCTAGGCCGTGTAATTTACATTTAACATTTATCAGATGCTTTTATCCAAAGCGACTTACAGTGCATTCAGGCTACACATATTTTATCAGTACATGTGTTCCCTGGGAATTGAACCCACAACCTTTTCCACAATGCTCTACCACCGAGTCACAGGAACACACAGTGTAATGCTTTAGAAACAAAAACAAGATTTTTCAATTGTATTCTCAGTTTTACTGGAAGCCAATGCAGAGGTTAAAATGAGAGAAATACGATGACATTTTCTACGATCAGTCAGCAGCCGAGCTGCAGCATTATGCACCATTTGAAGACGACTGATAGATGATTGATTTGCCCATAATAGAGTGAATTACAGAAATCAAGACGTGAAGTAATAAATGCATGGATAACTATTTAAAAGTTTATTTCGTTATGTTCACAATGAACAATGTATGTAAGTATAATATTCACAATGGATCTAAGTATAATATTCACAATGCATCTAAGTATAATATTCACAATGCATGTAAGTATAATATTCACAATGCATCTAAGTATAATATTCACAATGCATCTAAGTATAATATTCACAATGGATCTAAGTATAATATTCACAATGCATCTATGTATAATATTCACAATGCATGTAAGTATAATATTCACAATGCATCTAAGTATAATATTCACAATGCATGTAAGTATAATATTCACAATGCATCTAAGTATAATATTCACAATGCATCTAAGTATAATATTCACAATGGATCTAAGTATAATATTCACAATGCATCTATGTATAATATTCACAATGCATGTAAGTATAATATTCACAATGCATGTAAGTATAATATTCACAATGCATCTAAGTATAATATTCACAATGCATCTAAGTATAATATTCACAATGCATCTAAGTATAATATTCACAATGCATGTAAGTATAATATTCACAATGCATCTAAGTATAATATTCACAATGCATCTAAGTATAATATTCACAATGGATCTAAGTATAATATTCACAATGCATCTATGTATAATATTCACAATGCATGTAAGTATAATATTCACAATGCATCTAAGTATAATATTCACAATGCATCTAAGTATAATATTCACAATGCATCTAAGTATAATATTCACAATGCATCTAAGTATAATATTCACAATGCATCTAAGCTAAGTATAATATTCACAATGCATCTAAGTATAATATTCACAATGCATCTAAGTATATATTCACAATGCATCTAAGTATAATATTCACAATGCATCTAAGTATAATATTCACAATGCATGTAAGTATAATATTCACAATGCATCTAAGTATAATATTCACAATGCATGTAAGTATAAAAGCCAAATAGCCTGTATCCTTCCTTAACGAGCTTGTTTGATTGTCATTAAGAAATAGTTTTGAGTCACATCAACTTTAAGGGTATTTTTTATTGCCAATTTGTTGTAAAGAAATAAGGTCAAATATGATTGCAAAATGAGGCAGTTTATTACTGTGGTTTTAATAAAAGGCTTACTGTCTCGAATAAGTGCCTGAGGATAACTAAAATATTGATTATTTTTATAATATGTCATAAATCTATACATTATAGGTCTGCACCGGACATGTGATGCCCAAGGGTCTGATTAAAAGCTTTGGTCAGTGTATGTAGTGATAATGATAGATAGTCAAATAGCCAAGCTAGGAGTTTAAAAGCATGTTTTCTGAGGCGCAAAGCCAAAGGTTGGGGAGCGATAAATGAATCCTTTTAGACAGTTAAAAATGGTCAAATAGTGTAAACTAGAGTATGTTGAACTATCAACTGGATATATAACGACAGGGTTAAACTGAAACGTTTCTGGACAAGAATGACTCAAAAATACAGAATACTATGAATCAAATTAAATTAGTCAACATGCATTTCAATTAGAGTTGCTAATATGCATCATTTTAGGATTTTTTTTTATCCTAGATGGAGTTTTACATAATATGTGTATTATATTTGCTATATTTTGTCATGAGATTTATTTGTATTTCATATTTTAATGTTAATTCTGAATGAGTAATGTTCAGTTTAGATGCTCATGACACAATATACTGCTGCCCTTTGCTCAGAGTAATGAGGGACGTGATCCCATAACCTCCCGAGAGATGTTATTTAAAATTGTTTTGGTACATAATGTGCGTGAGAGCTATCGCTAACCTTCTAATTTTGTATCTAAATCATATTTTTGGAAGATATGATGAGCTTGGATTGCATCTGCTTCGTGTCAGAGGTATACATTTTTGACAAATCGTCACAAAAATAAATTCGTCATGGAGCATGGGATACTCTTCTTTGACGTTTGTACATGGGAAGCATTTAAAGTGTTCTGATCTAAGTGTACTGTCTCCCACCAAGTCCTGTCTAAAACATTAACATTCATTTATTTATTTTTAACAGGATGACAGGCAGCAACGGTCATTTTAAGAAAAGTGTATACATGTGTGTTCGTACCCTTATTTTGATGAGAAAAGGTTTATGCGCAGGTTTAGTCATGAATGCTGAATAAGGAAAGGTATGTTATGGGCTTGTATTGCACCTTGAATGCCTATAAAACTGCTGCAAAAACACACGTTATAACATTTTAAATGAGGGCCAGATGTGAGACAAAGAAGTGCAGTGGACCATTTTCTCAAGCATTTCTCAGTTCCAAGCCTTCAAGCCGTCAATGTATAAAAACAAACCTGAGTCCAGTGTCGGGGGGGTAATGCATTACACGTAACGCGAGTTACGTAATAATATTACTTTTTTTCAAGTAACTAGTAAAGTAATGCATTACTTTTTAATTTACTAGAAAATATATTTTTCTCCATTTATTGATGACAGTGCGCCGTGTGAACATGATCTTACTGTAGATCTAATCTAGACTAAATATGAATGTGTATTAATTCATCCCACTCGCAAAAACAGATTCAGTATTCATCAAAATGAATTAAAACAGTGAAACTCAGAATATGACACGAATCTGTAATAATTAAATGTTAAACAACACAAATATATCTAATCTCATTTTATTAACCGATGTGTTTGCTGCTGATCTTTGATGATCAGTTCAATCATACTAATACGCAAAAATGACTTTAGATAAACTAACATTGTTTTTTAATTACTGAAGAGTGTTGAACTTCTTCTGTGTTCTTCTGTACAGACGTGATTTACTCGTCCTTCAGTCTGAGGTTTATTCATTACACTTTTTGGTGTGAAAAACTTTTACATTTGATATAAATATAACTTATTATATTAAAAACAAACAATCAAGCCCTGCTCATATTTAAAAAGTAACACAAAAGTAACGCAAAAGTAATGTAACGCATTACTTTCCATAAAAAGTAACTAAGTAACGTAATTAGTAACCTTTTTAGAATGTAACGCAATATTGTAACGCATTACTTTCCCCAACACTATTTCTATATTTGAAGTAGAAACAGCTCAAATTGAATGAATTAATTGAAATTAATCTGGAAACTTGCTCTTTTGACAACTTCCACTAAAAACTTTTGCAAGGTGCTCAGAGATTCATAAATGTTTTAATAATTAATTCCCCTTACTTGAAGGAATAGAATTACACACTTTGTCGTTAGCTGTGGATTTTAATGTTTATGAACAATGATAAATTACATACGTTGAAAGTAATATACACCCCCCCCCCCAAAAAAAATATGTTTTGGATGATTATATGTAAATATTCAATATATCCAATAAAGTAAAATATTGGCATCAAAGCAGAAGCATAAAATAGTTTCTAATCATTAATCAGTTCTTACAAAGCATAATTACTTCAAAGCAAAAAAAGCAACCCCCCCCCCACAAAAAAATAGCAAAATATATATGAAAAAATCTAAAAACATATATTTAAAAAAATCAAGTAATAAAAATATACATTACCCTGTGTAGATTATATAATAACACATGGTTATTTAAACAAATGTTGGTCATTAACATCATATTTATCAACTGTTCATGTGTCATTCGGTAACAGTCTCACAGAAATCCTCAAATATTTGGTCCAAGCTGGATACCATGACAACCATGACATCATCCCGAAGTCCACAATCAGTGTGACAGCCCTGGTGCAGGAGGGCAGACATCCCATAATCATCCGTACAACACAACCCTTCCTTTGCAAGCAAACCAAGCAACTTTGCTTCTGTGGTGAAATAACATTGCTGCAGCAAATAGTGAGTTATTGACTCGCCACTGATTACGCCTCAGTCTGCTCATGTCTTCTTCTCTGTTGCACAGAAGCAAACGCACTCTCGTCAGAGACTGTACTATATAAAAGTGTGGCGAGCAAAGATTGTCTGTTATGCATTGCAACACAAACCCTTCGAAATTCATACTAAGCTAGCATGCTTTGTACGTTGGTGTCGTGCAATACAAAGCCCTCGGTGTCTCTGTCGCAGTGTGTCCGTGAGCTCTTGTGAGGGCAGAGGAGGGCGTGGAAATGCCTTCGAAAGGTTTCCGACAAACACGCATACAGTATTGGATTGGCGCAGCTCCATGAGTACGACAGCAGCACCACAAACTCAAAGCCACGCGTGAAATCGAGCATCAGGTCTATTTGGTACAGAGAGCAAAAGTTGAAGACGTAGAACGGCAGCCAGCAGACGCCAAACACCAAAACGACCGCCACTACCATCTTAGTAACCTGTTTCTCAAACCTGTGACTTTCCAGTGAAGATGTTTGCTGTCTCAAAGCCACTATAAGTGCTGTGTAAAACACGAGCATTACGGTGAACGGCAAGGCGAAGCCCAGTACGAATGTGTAGCTAAGAAAGGCCAACCACCAAGTGTCAGATGCAACATGAGGGTCGACGGTGCACAAACCATAGCTGGCAGAAAAGTGAATAGCCATAGGAATAACCGGAAACAGAGAAATAAACCACATTAATGTGGCAATGATCTTCGCCCGTCGTGGTGTCCGCCAGCGAGCGAAGCGTAACGGGTCTACCAGAGCCATATAGCGGTCAACACTCATCACCGTCAAGCAGAACACGCTTGTGAATTGATTGATGCCATCCAGAACCATAACTAGCTTACAAACGGCATCTCCGAAGATCCACTGGTCCTGGAAGTTTTGGATGGCGATGAATGGGAGTCCTACCATGAAGAGTCCATCTGCCAGAGCCAAGTTGAAAATGTAGACGGTGGTCGCCGAAGACATTTTGTCCAGTTTCAGAATGGTGACGATGACCAGCGAGTTCCCGGCCAATCCTACAATGCACACGGCCAGGTACAAGACGGCCAAGGTGACGCTGAAAGCATCGAAGTCCTCTTGAATGTAGACGTTGTTTATTGCAGAGCTGTCCAGATCTACGATCGACGCGTTATCATAAAACATTTCCAAAGGTTTTGAGGTTTCCATTTCTGGTCAGAAACGGTTTGTAGCTCTCGGAGGAGAAGACCGGATGTATTAGATCTTGATGAATATCAAAAATGGTTTGTAGTCGGTACAGGAGAAGTTAAAATGTATTAGATCTTGACAATTTCTGGTCAAAAATGGGTTGAAGTCCATGCAGAAGAAGCTTAAATTAATTAAGTTGTATAACTTGATGAACTCACTGGAAAAATATGGTTTGTAGTCCTTGCAGAAGTGCAAATGTATTAGAAATCACCAAAATGTTTGGTCAAAAATGGTTTCGAATCCTTGCAGAAGTTCAATCAAAATTTGAACTTGACGAATGTTCTGGTCAAAACGAATTTGTAGTCCTCGCAATCCTTCCACGTTCAAACGTATCAGATCTTGCCAAAATGTGTTCTTGATCTCCACAGGTTTGCGTTCACCTTGTCCTTGAAGCTGGTTTATTTACCGAGAGCTTCCCCAGTTGCTCTTTGAAGAAATTTCTTGGAGGAAAAACAAGCTTCACCCAAAAGAACTGGCACTGAAACGACTGGTAGGATATTTGTTGAACGCTCTAGCCTCCAAAGCAGAAGTCTAGTGTGTGTATGACCCTCCTAGTGAGATCTTATATATCCCCCCAGCAGCGCCCAGAGTGTGTGTGTGTGTCTAAAGTCATCCCTTGACTCCGATAAGCTCGTTCCAATCCGCTGTTCAGAGGTTTCCAGGGTGCCATCTGTTACAATACTTTTGTTTTCATAACTAAACACCCTTGTCAGAAGCTCCATCCAGCCTCTTTCTTTCACACTCCCTCTCATTTTCCTCCTTCTCTCCACCCCTTTTCTCGCAGTTCAGTGGGGGGTCATTAAACCCCCAACTTCCCCTCAGGGCCAAACACTCTCCAAATACGTCCCCAAAGGATGAGTGATGAATCTGGCCTGTCTCCCTCTGCTTGTTTTAATGTGCTGCGTTCCCCCTTCAGTGGTTATATTTCTCGCCGATTGTCTTTGTTTGTTGGTCAGTGCATCATTTATCACTCACAAGGCCTCGGTGGGTGGAAACGGTCGCAGATAAAAGGGCAAGAGTCATGAGCGATCACCTTAGTCCTGTTCCTCATCTGACACGCATAGTTGGAATAACTCAAGTCTCACAGTGAACTTCCCATATGTTCAACTTCCCATAATTTGCAGATTGTTTTGGCGATCGCTCTACTCCCAATTCCATGAAATCATTCCTAGAATTTGGATCTTTCCATTGGCATGTTACTCTAAACTGGGAAATGCTTTGACTTTAATAAGGGCATCGAGTGACTTGAAGACAGGTATCAGGACCTCTCCAATAAATCTCCATGGTCGGCGTTTGGTTTCACTGTTCTGGGCTTGCGTTTTCTTGCATCTCTTAACAAGGAACATACCGGTTTTACAAATAGCATGATGTGGTTTCTAAGAATTGTAACTGTTTGGGAAAAGAAGAATAAAAATGCTCTGAAAAACTTTAATGCACGTTCCTGGTCTCATCTGTGCATCTCTTTATTCCTTTGTCTTCCGAGTTTTTTCTTCTTCTTTCATTTGCATGTGTCTTTAATTAGTTCCATTATTTCTGTTTTCAATTTTACTGAAGTTACTCCCCTTTTATCTTTCATCTCTGATCTCATTTCTTATGGCTCATCGTTCATCTTAATCCAAATTACAAATCTCAAATGCACATGTAAAGTTCAGTGATGCTTTATTTTTCCATTTTTAATTTTTCCTAGTAAGAGTTCCTAAAGAGAAATCCGATATAATCTGTCACAAAAATAATAGTCATGTTCTATGTTATGGAATTCATTTTAATATTTGTGGTCCCCTGCTAATTTAAACTTCAATGAACAGACGAAAGATGAACATACATCAGAAGTTCATATGCTTAGTGAATCCCATTGTCATGAAAGAAACAACAGTCTGCTCAACATAAAGGAGACGAGAAGCAGGAGACGTAACCAGATGCGCTTCTAAGAAAGCTGTCGTTATCAAACAAGACATTAGATCAAATGAATGAGAAAAGAGATGAGAGATAAAAGGAGAGTAATAACTGAAGAGCAAATATAAAGAAACTAATTAAAGAGTGCACATGACAAAAATAAAACGATAAAGGACTTGTCACGGTGCACACAACGGGGAGGAAGAGGAACATAAAGATGAGGAGTAAACTCAAAATAACAGTCTTTAATATAAACAAGACAAGACTGACACAGACAGGAACATGAGTGGACCAGACCCCACAACCTAAACAGACAGGAACTTAAAAACACAGGATAAAATCACTAACATAATAAAACACAGCTGAGACATAATTAACTAATAATCACACTAGTCGAGGACAGGAAACAAACCAAATAAGGGCATACTAGAGGGAAACACATGACACATGACACATGACTGACATAACTCCCCCCCCACCCGGAAGGTGCGACCCGCGCCGTAACAGTACCACTGGGAGGGGGGGCAGAACAGACAGATCGGAGACTATGGCGGAGCTGGGAGCTCTGGAGGCCATGGCAGGTGGTCATTGTGGCCGTGACCTCGGCCTGGCCACTACAGCCGGAGCTCTAACAACCCCCCCCCCAAAAAAAAATCCATGGAGCAGCTAACGGGGTAGCAGGAGGAGGATATATCCTCAGGAACAGGAGCCCGTTCTGGGCTAGGCTTGGAAGTTGAGGCCTTCACTGGTCATTACGTGGAGTCAGGGGCCCTCACGGGGTCCCTCAGCAACCGCTTCCATATCTGTGACAGAAGAGGCAGGGTGGATGGGAATAATGGCCTCCGTGGCCATAACCAGAGGAGCCGCCTGCCCCAGATGAGTCTCCATGGACAGACAAGACAACAAATACAACCGTTCCTGAGGACAAGACTTAAAATCATGTCTCTATGGGACATGGCACGGCACTCTTGGCCGGAAACAGGGGTACTGGATCCACAATCAACGGGGATGTTGATTTCCCCACGGACGGCGGCGGGCAGGAGGGACTCGCGGCCAGTGGACTCGCTGCGATCCCGCCGAACTCCTGACTAACAGCTGGCTAGGGCGGGATGACGAGTGGCGACTTCCATGCCGCGAAAACACAAACCGAACAAAGCAGAAAAACAAAAGACTTTAAAAAAACAGAGAAAACAAAAATAAGGTGAGTGGGTGCCGCTTACTGCTATATGGTCTTGTCTTCTGTCACGTGCACACAACGGGGAGGAACACGGAAATGAGGAGTAAACTCAAAATAAATAATAATTGTAAAAAAATATTAAATAAAATGTCACAAAGTTAATAATTCAATAGTTTTTATTACTTTTAATTGTATTTATAAATATTTTATTTACTTATTGTATTAATTTAATTTATTTTTCTTTTCTTAATATTATTATTCTTTTTTTAAGTTGAAACATATTTTTTTTACGTTGAAAACAATTTTCGCTCAGAAATTGCTTCTAAATTGTACAAATAATTAGAAAAAAGTCAGCTAACACATTTAAATGAAAAGTTGAAAGACTGAAATTATATTTTATTGTAAAGAAATGCTCAAATATTCTTTATTTTATTTACATAATAATAAATAATAATATATACATACATATATATATATATATATATATATATATATGTATGTATGTATGTATGTATGTATGTATGTATGTATGTATGTATATATATATATATATATATATATATATATATATATTACAGTATACAGCAACAGATCACCATATCAAGAAGTAAATTAAAATTGTATGTATTTATATTTATTGTTTTATGTTTATAATTAGTTATTTCCCCGCCCAAGTTTGACACATTACTTTATTTATCCTAATACGTTTCCAAATCCTTCCAGAATAATCTTGCATGGAGAAAAAAATATATATAACTAGTGACGTTTTTTTGTAATCTACAAGTTCTCAACATTATTCAGCTGTAAACTTTGCCAATGTCCAGCCAGGTTAATCTGAATCTACATGATAACCTGTTGGAACGTAGCTGACGTGGTCACTTTAAACGCGTTGCGTGTGAAAGGAACCAATAGGAGCTCGAGAGAGGCGGGGCTTCGGGCGTAACACAGACACGTGTACACAGAGAAGCAGGAAGTGAAGCTGTTCAGTCGGTGTCTGTAAACAGTAAGTACTGACTTATTCAATAGTGAGTTGTGTATTCTGCGGCAGTAAAATGAATTAAATCAATGGGAAAAAGCACAAATCTGCTATCGACGCGTTTATTTAGTGTTTCTGAAATACTGGCGTATTTACATGCAGCACAAGTTGACAGATGAACTTTGTAGAAGTCTTTCAGTCTGTTATTTTATTAAATAGCGCTGCATTTGCTTTATTATATAAGTTTTAACTGCTAATAAACACTGTCTCTATAGGAAGTGCAGTGCTAGTTAATGTTTAATTGTTTGATTCATGCATTATGAGTTATGACAGCTGTTACACTCACTCAGAGCTGACACATATATCCAGTCTACATATATTGTAACATAAATGTGATCCTGGACCACAAAACCAGTCATAAGGGTCGATTTAATAAATAGGCTTTCCATTGATGTGTGGTCTGTTATGATAGGACAATATTGGGCTGAGATACAACTATTTGAACAATCTAGTTGAGATAATTGCATTTAAAAATGATATATTTATGGTAGGAAATATACAAAATATCTTCATGGAACATGATCTTAATGATTTTTGGCATAAAATAAAAATGCATAATTTTGACCCATACAATATATTGTTGGCTATCGCTACAAATATACATGTGCTGATTATGATTGTTTCTGTGCTCCAGGGTCACGTATTAAACCGTAATTATAAACTACATGCGCTGAGCTTGTCATGAACTTAACCTAATGGTGTCAAACAGGCTTGTTTTAATGCACAGAGCTCAGTGTTTGCAGATATCCTGGATGAACAGGATTCGGTTCACACCCGTCTGCGTGAGGTATTAACTGTGTTTGATTTGCACAGGCATCATGATCGCTGGAGTCAGTCCTGTGCTTCAGGCCCTGCTGGGGACCCTGTTCACCTGGGCCCTCACCGCAGCTGGAGCCGCTCTCGTCTTCGTCTTCTCCAGCAGACAGGTGAGACGGGTTACTGCAGAGAGAAGCTTAAAGGGATAGTCAAGTCATGTCCTCAGAAGAAGATATTGTGAAGAATGTACTGACCACTGTTTTCCATGTAATGAACGTTAAATGATGCTGGTAGACTTCTATAGTATTATTACCCATACTGTAAAAGTCAATGGGTACCAGAAACACATTCCTCAAATGATCTTGTTTCATGTTCAACAGGAGGAGCCGGTCTAGAACATTAAAGTTATTAATGATGACTGAAATTATAGTTCATATTTCTTCAAGTAAAATAGGTTTGGCTTAACATTAAATAATGAAAATGTTTATACAAAATAGAATTATTATTTTTTTAACCTTTTTTATTTAAATATTATAATTTAATATTATTTGTTATTTCAAGAAGAGTCATAAAATAGGTTTGGCTTAACATTAAATAATGAAAATGTTTATAAAAAATATAATTATAATTTTTTTAACTTTTTTTTTTAAATATTATATTTAAATATTATTTGTTATTTCAAGAAGAGTCATACAATAGGTTTGGCTTAACATTAAATAATGAAAATGTTTATAAAAAATATAATTATTATTTTTTTAACTTTTTTTTTTAAATATTATATTTAAATATTATTTTTTATTTCAAGAAGAGTCATAAAATAGGTTTGGCTTAACATTAAATAATGAAAATGTTTATAAAAAATAGAATTATATTTTTTTCATTTTTTTTTTTAATATTATAATTTAATATTATTTGTTATTTCAAGAAGAGTCATAAAATAGGTTTGGCTTAACATTAAATAATGAAAATGTTTATACAAAATAGAATTATTATTTTTGTAAACTTTTTTTAAAAATATTATAATTTAATATTATTTGTTATTTCAAGAAGAGTCATAAAATAGGTTTGGCTCAACATTAAATAATGAAAATGTTTATAAAAAATAGATATTTTTTTTTTAATATTATAATTAAATATTATTTGTTATTTCAAGAAGAGTCATAAAATAGGTTTGGCTCAACATTAAATAATGAAAATGTTTATAAAAAATAGAATTATTATTATTATTATTTTTTTTTATTTTTTTTATAAAAAATAGAATTATTATTTTACATATATATTTTTTTAAATATGATAATTTAATATTATTTGTTATTTCAAGAAGAGTCAAGGTGAATGAAGATTTTAGTGTTTAACTGTAATTTTATTAGTAAACGACTATAAATATGCTTTGGTCCCGTACTATATACAGTAAAAAAAATGTGATCTAACAGAATATTTCATGTAATTTACTGTTAAAGTAAAAAAAAAAAACAATTAGTAAAATACTGTTAAATCTAAAACATTTTGAAGTTAAAAATAACAAGTTATCTTAAATGATAATTTACAGTAAAGACAACAAACTTAGTTTTTGTTTATTTGAGAATGCTTTTTCTTAATTTTTGGATATAAGTTGTGTGAATGTTTATTACATCATTTTTTAGTGTCGCGTGTGTTGTATTTCACTAGGTCATTGGGTCGGTATATTAACATTATATCAGTTAATAAAACACACGAGTTGTACTGTAAATGTAATTTCAGTCTGTAAAACCTACACTGCTGGTTCTGTATTTCATGGCAGATTTCTTTTGTATTTTTTTATGCTGTTGTTGATTTGATCGTGTATTTCTTGTTTCCTCACAGAAGCGGGTCTTGGATGGCAGTCTGGGTTTTGCCGCAGGGGTAAGAAACTCTCAACCCTACTTTTTCCTTCTTTGCTTTTATATGTCTATCATTTCTTCTCATTTTTGCCATGGTGTGTTTGCATCACATCTCTTTTTCTTCCCACAATGAAATATTCATTCAGCGAGGGCAGGCAGGAGCACGTTTTGCTGTCAGTAAGGCTTAAAAAGGAATAGATGTTTTGTTTTAATTTATTTATGAGACCCAGAGTTAATTACACTGTCCCGTTTTGATTATCTACAGTATTTGAAGGCAACACCGGGGTTTGCCGAATCCCTATCACATGTTCAGGAACAACAGTTCCTCTTCTGTTCTCGCCTGAAGGGCTGTGAAAATGCTCTTGCATTGAAGATGGAAATAAATCATTTCTGTGACATTAAATATGCATGTTTTGTAGATTGGAATTGAAAATCCAGCAAGCTAATAAATGGTTTAAGTGTTTTTGTTTCTACCCCATGTTTGTTCTAGACATTTGAGTCATTACAAAAACGTCCATAATGAGAGCTTGTATAATGATACTCAATTCTCCGTGTCGTCTAGCGTGATTGTATTGCTCTGCTCGGGGTGCAGAGATCGAGAGTGTTTCAATGTTTTAATATGACTGTACTTGATGACCGTTTGTCTTTTAAAGAGCACATTGATCTACAAACGGGATTCGAGTTATGTCTTTTTTGGTTGTTAATTAGAAACGAGTTGCTCCTTCTGTTCTAGACTTCTGTGATATTTATGCCGGTGTTTGATCTCGGCAGATGCTTCATCGTTTACCACGGTGTGATTAAAGTAATTAGTGTATGTACTCGGTATGCAAAGGTTAAATGGCTCTCTCGTGGCAGTTCCAACTTTGTAAAATCAGTTTCTTGCTTTCATATTTTGCAGGTTATGCTAATATTTAATCAAATGCATCTTAAGAGCCTACTTTCAGTTGACAGATTCTGTGTTATTGTCCCTAATATGAGGACTGCATTTGGAAAGAAGGCTTTTTCTTCTTCTTCTCAGAATAATCTTCATAAAACATTGAAATGTAAAACCATACTACCCTAAAAAAAGAAAGACAAATATACACACACAGTGCTTTGTTTATACATGCATATATGCATACAGTATATACAGTGTACATACATATTTATTTTTTTTGTTGACAGCATTTTACAGCATTTTTACACAAGTGCCTAAAGCTTTTAACAGGTCGATTATGCTCGATTATGACAAAAATCATAATCACGATTATTTTGAGCAATATTGTAATCACGATTATTAGTGGGCCATATGACCAAAACTTTAAATGAAAGATTTGTTTAAAGATATGGATATATATTTTCTGTAAATAAGGTTGCTATGACGTCTACATTTTACAGACCAGCGAAATATCACGATTCTCAATACAACAGCAAATACCAGAGTAACTAATATTAGTTAACAATAAAACAAAAAATGTACTCAAAATTATTGAAAATAACTAAACTGCCAGTAATAAAAAGCAAAAGAATATTATAGAATACAAAAAACATGCAAATGAAACAAACTGTGCTTTGCTTTTTTTAATGCAAGTCTAAAGTATTCAGTATTCAGAAATTTAATAACCTCATGTAAAATAAAACAGCATAGTCTTCACTGTAAGAATTAAACTTCCTTTGTTTCTTATTAAAGCTACAAAAGTCCTTCAGTCAAGCGCAGAGAGTGATTTTTAATTTGTCTTCTGTTGTTTGATTATTAATATAAAGCGCACCGTCGCAGCAGGAATATAGCGCGCTGTCTCTTTAAGAGCCGCACGAATCCAATTAACCGCTACACATGTATTTTCATTCTCAACTCTTTGTTCATTTATTACATAACCGACAAGGGTTTACGTGAAAAATGACTAAGCGCTGCATTTTGACAAATTTTCGCGTGTATTTCAGCGTTTAGGCACTAAAAGAAGTCTTTACATGTCTGTTCTGTCTCTGAGCGCATACACAGAAATCCTCCCGAGGAACAGCGCAAGTCCTCTTTCATGCTTTTAAAAAACATTAATAAATCGAATCAACTTCAAATCAAGCACGTCTCATTTGGCAAGTGTCTTGTGATTGATTTGCACGTGAAATGGGCTTTTATGGAGGAGTGAATGCGCACTGCTGGAAAGGGGGCGGAATGGGGCGCAATAACCGTTAAATATCGATTACTGTAATTTCATAATCGGTGGAGGCCGAAACCAAAACTGAATTTCCATTAATTCTGATTAATTGCACAGCTCTAGCAGGTACACAGATATTGCAGGACTCGTTATTAATTTACTAATTAAGTTTGATACTGTTTTTGAAATGTTGTTGTATGCATTTGTCATTTTTATTTAATTTCTTTATCTTCTTAAATGTGTATATATATAATATTTATTGTTTTAACTTTTAATTTTAGTTACTTTTTCTTATTTGTAAGTCGCTTTGGGATAAAAGCGTCTGCTAATGACTAAAAGTAAAGTAAATTAGCTAAATTAGGACAATGTTTGGCTGAGATACAACTATTTGAACATCTGGAATCTGAGGGTGCAAAAAAAACAACCTAAAAGTCTAAATATTGAGAAAATCGCTTTTAAAGTTCATATATTTACGGTAGGAAATTAGCTAAAAGGTAATGCAAGTGTTCCTGCTATGAAAACATTAATTACAGCAGTTTATTACTTCATCTTCTGCGGTCTGCTGTTGTATGGATCGTCCTTTAGTTTGCTGGTCAAGCGTCTGTGTTTCTGAAACACCGCAGCATCATGACTTGCTAAGAGCAAATATTCTCTGGTTCTACAGCGAAGGAATGGCGATGGCATCTGGACAGGCTGTTTGTTAGAAACGCTGAAGGGCTGTTAGTCCTGATTTGTGTGGGTCAATTATAACTCGACGAGCAGGGTGATGTTTTCAACAATACTCGTCACCAGAAATAAATGTGTTTAGAGGAGGCACGTTGTTTTCCACTGGAGATTAATGGCTGTAATCACTGGGAAGGTCGGTGTGTGTTTTGGCTTTTTGTTGACAGAAAGTGAAGAGTGACTGAAGGTAATTGTGTAAAGCAGTCCAAACCCGAATCTACTGCTGTTCCACAACAGATTACACTTTCAAAGAACAATATTTTGTATTATGTTGTTCACTTATAATGTACTTGAAGTTGCTTCAGCAAAAACAATTTAGTTTCATTTTCAATATTTCCCCTGGACTGCTTTATTCTCCTGGCGTTTTTGAATTGGTCTCATTATTAACTGACTGCGACTTGGCTGGCCAATGATCTGAGCATCCTATTAGGAGTGGGCGATATTGACAAAAAATGGTATTGTCTTGGATTTTGTGGATAACGATAATTAGTAGGGGTTACACAGACTAGTCCGACTAGTCGACTTCAGTGATCTGCCGTGATGCTTTAAGCTTGGAAGTCGACTGGTCGCTGGTCCTATAGAGGGGCGCAATAGGATAATAAATCCTATTTATTATCCAATTGCGTTCCATTTCCAAACAGTTCAAATTACAAACTAATTCATACTCTGAATGCGCTCCACAAGACATGTGTGATTATATTACTGGATGCTGGAAATTGACGGCAGAATGCAGGTTTTAAGCAATTAATTGTAACAGGTAAGTTAAATCAGGTTCTAATCTAATGCGCTGCTGTACTGTAACGCACACACATTAGCTACAGACAGTAGCACGTACAATACATCACGCACACATAGCTACAGACAGTAGCACGTACAATACATCACGCACACATAGCTACAGACAGTAGCACGTACAATACATCACGCACACATAGCTACAGACAGTAGCACGTACAATACATCACGCGCACATAGCTACAGACAGTAGCACATACAATACATCATGCACACATAGCTACAGACAGTAGCAACATACAATACATCACGCGCACATAGCTACAGACAGTAGCACATACATACATCACGCACACATAGCTACAGACAGTAGCACGTACATACATCACGCACACATAGCTACAGACAGTAGCACATACAATACATCACACGCACATAGCTACAGACAGTAGCGCGTACAGTACATCATGCGCACATAGTTACAGACAGTAGCACGTACAATACATCAACGCGCACATAGCTACAGACAGTAGCACGTGCAATACATCACGCACACATAGCTACAGACAGTAGCACGTACAATACATCAAGCGCACATAGCTACAGACAGTAGCACGTACAATACATCACGCACACATAGCTACAGACAGTAGCACGTACAATACATCACGCACACATAGCTACAGACAGTAGCACGTACAATACATCACACGCACACATAGCTACAGAACGTAGCTCTTACAATACATCACACGCACACATAGCTACAGACAGTAGCATGTACAATACATCACGCACACATAGCTACAGACAGTAGCACGTACAATACATCACGCGCACATAGCTACAGACAGTACACGTGCAATACATCCGCGCACATAGCTACAGACAGTAGCACGTACAATACATCAAGCGCACATAGCTATAGACAGTAGCACGTACAATACATCACGCACACATAGCTACAGACAGTAGCACGTACAATACATCACGCACACATAGTACAGACAGTAGCACGTACAATACATCACACGCACACATAGCTACAGAACGTAGCTCTTACAATACATCACACGCACACATAGCTACAGACAGTAGCACGTACAATACATCACGCACACATAGCTACAGACAGTAGCACGTACAATACATCACGCACTACAGACAGTAGCACGTACAATACATCACACGCACACATAGCTACAGACAGTAGCGTGTACAATACATCACGCGCACATAGCTACAGACAGTAGCGCGCACAATACATCACGCGCACATAGCTACAGACAGTAGCACGTACAATACATCAAGCGCACATAGCTACAGACAGTAGCACGTACAATACATCACGCACACATAGCTACAGACAGTAGCGCGTACAGTACATCACGCGCACATAGCTACAGACAGTAGCGCTTACAATACATCACGCACAGAATCATTCAGCGCGGAAATGTATCGTCAACACTGTTCTGTGATTTCTCAGTAAAATAGCTTAGAAACTGAACAGTTGAAGCATATATTTCTTAATTACTAAATCCCACAGCTTCACTACTAGTAGAGAGACACTGCAGGTAGAATTAATTCAACAACACGCAACCGCTCTCACTAATGCATGCATTCATATGAATGTAATCTTTACTGTACTACTTATCTGTATCTGATTTAGACGAGCAGGGGTGAGAAATATAACGACCCAAAAGACTAAAGAACTGATAAAAATAAGCTGTTATAGGTGCAATAGTCATGTGGGCAGCGCTGTGTCATATTTCATAACTGTGCACAAGGTGTTTGTCACAGCTCCAGACTTATTTGTTCATTAAAGACGTCATCAGCAAATAGTCGACTTCGACTTGACTTTCATCTCATAAAAGTCGACTTTAAAATCTCAGAAGTCGTTCAACCCCTAATAAATAGACAATATTTTGGTAGATTGACTGGGTTCGGCCTGTCATATTCTCTCTGTGATGATTACCTTTTCCATTAAGGGATAATATTTGCCAGTTTAAATTGATTTCCAGTGCATTTTCCCTCAAATGATTTGATGTAAAGATACATAAATTATGTTATAGACTCTTTGACAGGCTGTTACCAATCAAATCAAATGAAACCAGGATCAACAACATAAATTTTTTGTACCGTAGAAGTGGAACATTTACATAATGTTTACAATTGCATAATAATGTTTAAACAGTGTTTTAAATATAACCATTTGAATAACAAAATCTGAAATAGAAAATGAAATGATACTTTAAATGTGAAACTAATGTTGACCGTATAGATGGGGGCAGGATAAATCTTAACGAATGAGTCGTTGAATCATGCAGCTGATTTGTTGGAATGGTTGCTTTATTCAGGAACACAAGCGACTCTAGAATAACTGATTTGTTCAGAAACACTGATTCATTCAGAACACAAGCGACTCTAGAATCACTGATTTGTTCAGAAACACTGATTCATTCAGGAACACAAGCGACTCTAGAATCACTGATTTGTTCAGAAACACTGATTCATTCAGGAACACAAGCGACTCTAGAATCACTGATTTGTTCAGAAACACTGATTCATTCAGGAACACAAGCGACTCTAGAATCACTGATTTATTCAGAAACACTGATTCATTCAGGAACACAAGCGACTCTAGAATCACTGATTTGTTCAGAAACACTGATTCATTCAGAAACAAGCGACTCTAAATGACTGATTTGTTCAGAAACACTGATTCATTCAGGAACACAAGCGACTCTAGAATCACTGATTTGTTCAGAAACACTGATTCATTCAGGAACACAAGCGACTCTAGAATCACTGATTTATTCAGAAACACTGATTCATTCAGGAACACAAGCGACTCTAGAATCACTGATTTATTCAGAAACACTGATTCATTCGGGAACACAATGCCACAGCACTGAATAAAGCAAAACCAGACAATATTGTGTCTCAAATGTGTATACTGTATATCTCTATATCTGTCGGTAGAGCTGATGTGCTTGTTCACATTGTGGTTGAATTGTTTTCTAAAGTGTGATTTATTTAGAATTTAATTAAGTGGGTTTTTATAAATAATTATTTGGAACATTCTGGAAATTGTTGTACGTTCACATTTAGTATCATTCTGTGGATGCCTTTATATATGATCCATCAGAACATGTGATTTAGAATGTATTTAAATCACAATTTAGGTTAAAAGCTAGACACTATATATTTTGATTAATAAAAAATATATATTTTTAATGTGCTTCACATTACATTCATCAACTGCAGTTTGGACGCCTTTAGAAAGGTCTTTTTTGGGGGGGTGGATTGGTGTTTTCTTTATAAATGAGATCCATGGTCTATTAGAAAGTGCTTTATTTTTATTAATTACAATCTATGTTTGAAGGCTGAAAGTGAAAAGCCGGAGACTTTGGAAAGCAGTGCACTTATAATGTATGTAAGCGAGGCAGTGGATGCTCGGTGTGCTTCTGGAAGCAGACTTACAGGAGACGTGTTTCTCAGACTGATTCAGTGTTTCGCTCTATATTAGCTGTTCACTGTGAAATCAAAAAAAGACAGAGTATAGGTCTTGAAGCTGGAATGAGTGGCACATCGAGTCCTCTGAGGCTGCATTTACACTGCAGGTCTTGATGACCAATTCTGATTTTGTGACTATATTGATTTTTTTGGGTGACGTGCTTACATTTCTTTTAAAAGTGACTGTAACGCAGTTGATAGATACGGGAAGAAGGAGGCGGGAACTGGCGAACATTTAATAATTTAATAATAAAATAAACCAACATAACAGAAAAGCGGCAGCCCCTCAAGGACGACTGCCGCACACAAAACACAAACTAAAATCCAGGCCTGGTCCTCTCTCGTCTTCCACTGTCGTCACTCCTCCTTTTATTCCTTCCGGAGCTCCTCCGTGGGACTCGAGACCGGTGAGTGGCGCAGGTGTCGTTCATTATCATTTACTCCACCGGGCTCGCTCCGTTCCCACGGCTCTCGGCCCCGCCCCACTCGTCACATACCCCCATCGCCCCTCGCAGGCCGGGGGGTACTCCCGAGACTGCGCTCTACTCCCCCCCTCCCCCTCTCCCGGGGGGAGCCCGTAAGGGCGGCGTGGCGTTCCTGGGGGTAAGGACAGACGAGGCGAGAGAAAAGGAGACGGAAGGATGAGGAGTGACAGAGACGAGAGAGGGGAGAGAGAAAAAAATAAAAAATCTCGGTCCGGTCCTCAACCAACTGAGCGGCTCACTCGCGGTGCCATGCGATGGTACTGGACCTCTTTGGTGGACGGCCCGATGCTCATCCGCCTCCTGGCGACGGCGATGGCTCCTCCGGTCGAGGGCAGCCGGCAGCGAGTCCCCCGTTCCCTGCTCCTCCACCAACCTGGCGGATGGCAGCAGGTTTCAGCCTCCAGGCGAACGGGGCCGACTCCTCCGCTCCCTCTCGGACGGCAGCCACCCCTCCTCGACCCAGGAGCACGGCAGCGAGCCTTCCGTCCCACCTGCTCTTCCATTGCTCCAGCACCACCGCTTCGGGCAGCCACTGGCGGTCTCCGCTTCTTCCTGCTGCCCGATCTCCTCAGCACCGCGATCCCCCTCAGCAGCGAGGGCGCTCTGACAGCGTGTCCCTCCTTCCTCCCGGGCTTCGACACCAATGTAACGCAGTTGATAGATACGGGAAGAAGGAACATTTAATAATTTAATAATAAAATAAACCAACATAACAGAAAAGCGGCAGCCCCTCACGGACGACTGCCGCACACAAAAACACAAACACACTCGTCACAGTGACCTGTATCCGATGTGTGCATTTGGTGAAACAAGCCAAAAATAGCATATAATAAAATAATAATAATAATAATTAGTTGCATATATATATATAGTGCTTTTCTAGACACTCAAAGCGCTTTACAGTGTGAGGGGAATCTCCTCGTCCATCACCAGTGTGCAGCACTCACCTGGATGATCCGACGGCAGCCATATTACACACACACCAGCTACAGGAGGAGAGGAGACCGAGTGATGAAGCCAATCAGTGTAT
>QVTF01005935.1:0-28165 GCA_003573665.1 Oxygymnocypris stewartii | reverse complement strand
AAAAAAATATGTAATTGTCTTATATTTTTGCTCAATATATAATATTTTTTTCTCCAGTGTGTTAGGTAAGATCATTTTCTTTACTTGTGTAATTTCATGCATGCATGTGATTATTACATGCATGCATGTGCATAGATTGTTTAAATACAGATATAATCCGGACTTGCCCTGAAGCATGTTTATATATGGTCAGCCCTGCTCTTGACACAGGAATTCACATTCACAGTCTGTGTCAGATAGATTTGTCCTGTGCCTGTTCTTTCTCATGTTTTGCAATCTGCTGCCATTTTTTGTTCGCCCACAAGATGTGGGCTCAACAACACTGATGACCCAGCAGCACCCCTCACACAGCACATGAAACCTTCAGCAATCTGAATTGCTCCTGCAGCCACGAGCCAAAAAAAAAGGCCTGTGCTCTGCTCGCAACTAAAAAAGAAGGCAAGGAGTGGGAGGGGAAGAGAGAACCAAATCTAATTTTCTCCCTAAGAGCCAGGCTTTCTTTATTTATATATCGTTATGGCTGTATTTAAGGAGAAATGGTGGCCTGCTTCCTCCATGCATGACTCGTTCTTTATTTTTCAGCCTGTGGGCCTTCGTCTGGCCCTAGAAGAACCTCTCCTTGGAAGGGGAGAGAAAAGAGGGGGAGGGGGAGAGAAAAAGAGAATGAAAGGGAGGGAGAATGAAAAGGGGAGAGAGAGAAAAAGAGTCAGGTTTCCGTTCTTGTGCACTCTAAGCTGAATCAGACAAGAAAGCAATATCACTTTGAATTTTAAGCAAAGCCACTTTTAGTTTTACATGCTCTCATTTGCTTAAAGTGATCGTTCACCCCCATAAATAAAATAAAATTGTCATGTTTACTCATCCTCATATCATTCCAAACTTTTATGACTTCTTCGGTGAAAAAATAATGATGATATATATAGAAGAAATGAATTAATAAAGGGTTTGAAACTCATGAGGGTGAGTAATTAATGACAGATTTTTCATTTTTGGCTGAATTAACCCTTTAAGAGTTTCATGCTTCATAGTGAGCTGTTCAGTTGTGTAATTTACCTTGGCTGTAATAAGATGTATTAGTAAAAAAAACACAGAGAAAGGCTAGTTTCATGGTCTTGAATGGCAGCTGAAATTGAGTCTAGGGAGATTTTATCGTTTTCTGCAGTAACAGTCAGCCTGTTTATTTCCTTTTTTTGCATGGGAAGGTGGAGCGCACGTCCCCGTTTGGTGAATCTTTTCTCACAATGTTATCTTCAAACCTTAATGAATGCTAAGACTGTAAATGGCCTACATGTTGTTGGCAAGTAAAGAATGATTCTTTTGAGAAGCTTAGCAATGGGACAAAAGTTGCTTCAGGTTGAAATAACCAAAAAAAAATCTTGTTTACTACTGCGAAGTGAAGCACATCTTTATGCATGCAGATTGAGCTTGTCGTAATTTGGCGTATGCCTTTTAGAGAATAATGCACTGATAACACTTGTTGTATTTGGAAACCACAACTAAATTGGCTCTTGTTAAGCCCATACACCCTCATGTCGATGTAGAGCTTTATGTAATACCTTTTTGCATGTCGCTCCCTTTATCTGTCTCTGTATAGGAAATGCCATGTCTTTCAGGAGCGTTTTGTTGAAGGGTGCAGTTGTGACCACACAGGACAATAGAGCAGAGTTAGTTGTGGTTAGCTGAGAGTGCAAAGTATACACGCGTCCATTATTTGCTGTGCCGAGACTAGGGGGGGTCGAAATTTATTGTTTCTACGGTGCATCGCGATGCAGACGAGGACGATTATAATGTACTGCATCGGTTCAGTAATAGACTTAAGTGATTGTTCATCATATATATATAGTATTTATTAATCTTGGTTAATGTTATGTATGTGTTTAATGCATAAAGTAATGTTAACATACTAAACGTATATTAGTAAACATTTATAATTTATAAATACTTATTGACCTACATTTATAAGTGCTATAATAATGCTAATGCTGTTAATGAATTGTAACAAAAGTATATGGTAAAAATATCATATTTTCTTTTTAGAAATATCACAATTTCACGATTCTTTGTCATGTTGATTTGACCATTTTGTCTGAGCAGTGCAGCCAAAATAAATTCCCTATTACAAAGACAAATCCTTTCAAGGTTACAAAATATAAAAAAGTATGGTGGCTATTTAGACCAAAGTTGGGGAAGATACAAATCTTTGTTCTTATTTTTAATAGCAAAGATAAATAATGACAAAGATACACATTACAAATACACATAATACAAATAAAACAAACAGTGGTTTATGTTCAGGTACAATAGGCATATTTATCCGAGCATTCAAGAAATTGAATGAACAAAATATAACAATAATATCACTATATAGATTGATTTCTATTAAAGTAGCTGTATTATTTTTTCTGTCAAAAGTAGCAAGTAATTTTTTCTCTTTGTGTTTTGTAGTGTTAGCATTAAATGATAATAATTCTGTCGATTCTGTCATAGTGTTTTATATTATACAATCATTTACTCACTCAAGTTTAGTTTTAAACCTGAATGAGTTTCTTTCTTCTGCTGAACATACATGCTATATTAAAGAAGGTCGAAAACCTAACAGTTTCTGGTCCTCTGTGACTTACACGGTATTTTTATCCTTCTATCAAAGTCAATGTGGACCAGTAACTGTTTGGTTACCCACGTTCTTCAAATACCTTATTTTGTGCACAAGAAATAAATAAATACAGGTTTGGGACAACATGAGAGTGAGTAAATATAATGACAGAAATACAATTTTAGGGTGAACTATTCCTTTAATTACAGTCGGCTGCATGTTTAGTTCTGTCCCTTTAAGACCTGCGCGCATCTAATATCCAGGCACGCATTCCGTTTGTCTCGGCTGTTTACGTTCATTTTAGACATAACCAACTGAGTCTATACATAAACCTTGTTGTGTTTGGACCGTATTGGTCAAAAGATAACTTGGTTCAGTTATCAGGCGTTGTTAGGCAGGCTTTTTCTTGCGCGCTCTTCAGGTGTACGGGCTCAGAAAAAGCGCACGTCTGACCACCGTTGAATGAAACATTTAACCGGAAAGCCTTTAAAACACGCAAAAAAGTTGTGAATAATGCTTAAAATTATGAATGTATGATGCACTTACTAACCTGTCGATCTCTAATTCTCGGGAAATATCAGAATGAGCAAGCGACAAATACTTAGCCAGATTGGATGTCTTTCCTCCTGTGGTCAGTTCGTTCACCTTTATCATCTGTTTTCTATGCAAAGTAATGCCATATTTCACTTATACTGTTCTCTGTATTTGTTTCGGGTGCGTTGATAGTTTAATCTGTTTAAACCATTGTGTTGTTCACTTGTTCTGTTGTCACATATACCGGATGCGCAGCAATTTTAGAAGCACTGCCACCTACATGTGAACTTCGGAACAGCAGCGTATGAAATATCGAGTTGTGCAAAATTATGATATCGTACCATTTGAAATATAATAAATACCGGTCATTTTACAGTACGGTATACCGCGCACTTGGATGTGCACTGTGGGCAGACCCGACTAATCGATAATGAGAATCGTTGTTGATTTTTTTCATTATCGATAATAATCAATTTTATTGATTAGTTGTTGCAGCCCTAATTTCTACCAATCAGGTTGTGATTTATGGCTAGTGCCTGCCACGATGACTCCATGTTGGCGTTTTTAGAGATATTCCTATAATTGTAAGGTTTATTTAAAAAGCATTACGTGCTCTTCTTCATGTAGTGTTTTGATAGTTAAGTATTGGACATTTTCCCTCTGCTTTGCATGGGTAGTTATGTTTGACATTTTATTATGGAAAGATCTGCCCAAACCACGCCGTCTGCATATTTGCAGCGTATTATGTCAGGTCTGAAATGTGTTTGGCATCTGCACAGAACCATACAACTATAAAGAGGGGCATTTCCAGAGTCTGACTCTCTCTGAACTTTGCTTGTGCTCATAGCACTGCTGAACCTGAACAAAACCCTTAATAAAAAGCATTCATTAGTATTGAGCCCTCTAGCAAGTCCAGCCAACACAGTCAAAGAAAACAGAAAATGAGGATGCCCCTGTGGGTAAGGGTCAGTTTGTGAGAGTTTTTTCGAACAGTCAAGGAAGGAACCATATGATATGCTGTAATACAGGGGTGTCAAACTCATTTTAGGTTGAGGGCCAGATTGAAGTAAAAGTCTCCTTGTGCAGGCCAAAGGACCTTTTGTTAAACCCTAGTTTGCTCACAATTACAAATAATATTAACCATACATACTACAATATAATTGACAAAATATCATGGAAAACTGTTTTTGCAGCTCTACTGCAAACAGGAACAAGTATACTAACGTTACATAGACCTTTCTTGTCGGCGCGTTATTTGAGCAGACTCTGCTTTTCCAGTGAGCATGGGTGGTAACTGAGCAGAATGATAGAGTGAAGCGTTATACGACGCAGTGATGGTGGTTGAGGGAGAGGGGAAACCTGGGTGGTGCGGTGCGGCATATCTTTTTGGCTGCCGAAAATTCAGTGCATCCTTAGAAAATGGACAAAACGATTTTTCAAAGCACTTAATTTGCCTCAATGATTTTTTTGTTTCGAGTTACTCGAGTAACTCGAGGAATCGTTTCAGCCCTAATTGTAGTGAATACATTTAATATAATAAAGAAAAAAAAATTACTTTTAAAAATAATATTTTATATTATTGTTCAAACCATCCCGCGGGCCTAATTGAACACCTTTGTGGGCCGTATTTGGCCTGCGTGTATGTTTGACACCCCTGCTGTAATACTTTCATTTTTAATGTTTCTGTTATTCTCAAAAGTTTTTGTCAAATGTTCAATATTGTTTTTGTAACCATATCAAAACAAGATGTTATTTAAATCCGTAGATGTGTAAATTAGTAATATTTTCTAGTAAAAAACATTATATGCATTTGTATTTCATTTATATATGTGTGTGTTTTAGATTTTTTATTATGTAAACATTATAAATTATTATATTTATATGCACGTAAATGAAATATTACGTTTATGTTACTATATGTACACACACACACATACATAATACATGTTTTTCTGATACATGTTGTTAAAAAAAGTGATTTTAATTTAAAAAGCAATTTAATCATTCATAAAGAAAGTGATAGCGTTTAAAACATCCTCATTATTGTTGCGCTCTAGACCTTGCTTAATAGCTAAAAAACTAATAGCTGATCTAAACTTGCATTTTTATGTTTTTCATTCCGCTTCTTTGTTATACAATGTTGTTTGAAAATATGACTAAGTTTGATAAGTAAATAGGAGGAGATAAGGCTCACCGAATACAGCACCATGAGCTATAGCCATATTGTGTTTTCTGTTTCTGGTCCATAACCTAAATGAATGGAGAATGGCTGGTTGTAATTGAATGACTTCCTCAATAATAGGTCTCTGCTTTCTAGAGGAAATGAGTAAGAGTTTCTAAATGGTGAATATGAACAGATGTGTTACATGGTGGTCATAATCACTCCGCTATTGTAAGCCCAGGGTTAATTATTGCCTTTCTCCTTATAGTTTGCCAGTCGCACCTCTTAATGAACTGTTATACTTTAGTATTTCAGCACAAAAGAATACATGTGGTTGTTTTTGACCAATAAAAAAAACACTCAATATGGTATGAATATCTGACCAATTTAAACAATATTTTGTAGCATTATTTTCATTGATTGTTGGTTTTAAATCATGCATGAAGCCTGTGGCTTTGATGATAAACAAGTTTGCTGTCATCTCAAAAAATCCTGACAGAAAAATTCAGCTGTTGCCTTCCCACTGAGCTGATTCGTGACTGAATTCTCTCTCCAAGCTTGTAAAATATCACAGAAATTAAAGGGATAGTTCACCCAAAAATGAAAATTCTGTCATCTACTTTCTGTGAGATGCCGAACACAAAGGAAGATATTTTGAAGAATGTTTGTAACCACGTTGTTTTGGGGCATCATTGACTTCCATGGTAGGGGATAAAATACTATAGAAGTCAATGGTGCCCCAGAACTGCTCTGTTTCCCACATTCTTCAGAATATCTTCCTTTGTGTTCAGCAGAACAAAGACATTTATACAGGTTTGGAACTACTTGAGGGTGAGTAAATGATGACACAATTTTCATTTTTGGGTGAACTTTCCCTTTAAGGAATATCATAACCACTGTGTAAAAAGAATGAGTGGGTGCTTTGTAGCTCTTTGCAGGCACAGTTGAGCCCTCCCTCAAGGCATCTGTGTTCCCATCCTCAGCGCCTCAGTGAACCACGCTAACCTTCTCATTTCATGGGCTTTAATTTCAATTAGTATGGCTGATCGTTCGCTTTGATCACATTAGTCTCCCCTTTGAGCCCCAATTGCTTTATATACACCCTCATGCTTTCCTGTTTGTTTTACTAAACCCTTTGGAATTAACAGCAGTGATGGCATCTTATGTTTGATTTCCACTTCCTACAGCTGTCCCACATCTTTCAGCTCATAGTTTCTCTCTCAGCACTCCAACAAAAAACAATGTCACAAATCATTGGACATGCTTCCGGTCAAGAGTTTTGAAGTGGAGATGTGCAAATGCCACTTTTATTGAAAACGGCTAAGTTCTTTCTTATATAAATGGACGTTTTTTGATGAGGGCTGTTGAAAAAATCACCCCTAAATCCACAGATTTTGGGGAAAAAGTCAACATTCCTTGGGAAATAAGTTGTAATCCTCTTTCTCAGTGAGGGCAGTCGGGGTCAACTCCTCCTGGCACCTGTGTGGATCTAAATGTCTCAGGCTTGGTGACACTCTGTCTGAGGATCATTACTGCTTTGCATTGGAAACTAATCCACAAGCAGTCTCAGTTCAGTTTAATACCAGGAGAACAGCATTATGGATCTAAAGTGTTACTTGTGAATGTGTGCAAATTAGTCAGTTTTGCCATTAACTTTCTTGACTCCTCATAATTAGTTTCTAATTTTTTTTTTAAACTAATTTTGTAAGTTTTTGGTGTCATTGAGTTTGAAGCACCCATATTATAATATATGATACTGTATCAAACCTTGGTGTAAAATATGTACTTTCAGTTTTCAAACAGAAGTGTAAATATGGAAGTGTAATCAAGAAAGTAATCTTAGGCTGCAATTAGGGGTGTACGATATGACGATTTTTGATCATGGATGGTAAAAATGTCTCCACGATTTACTTTTGAAGAAGTATCGTGCTATAGCGCACATTCTATCAGTTGCAGTTCTGGCACCTCCGTCTCTATATGGTGTGCAACATGACATACAGCAGTAGAGTTACTCTGACAGGACACTGCTCTTATTCGCGATCGCAAAAGTGCATTATTTGCATTCAAGCCTTGTTAATGTTTCATTCGCGTGCTGGACTGACGTCTGCTTTTTCTGAGCGCATACAGCAGAAGCTCGCGCACTAAACCCCTGCCAAACAGCGCCTGATTACTGAACTAAGTTATCTTTTGTGCTAATATGGTCAAAACACACAAGGTTTACGTATAGACTCAGTTAGTTATGTCTAAAATGAAAGTTAACACAACAGCTGAGACAAACGGATGCGTGCCTGCATATTAGATGCGTGCAGGTCTTAAAGGGACAGTATTAAACATGCAGCCGACTGTCATTAAAGAGATGGTTCACCCTACAATTTAATTTCTGTCATTATTTACTCACTCTCATGTTGTCCAAAACTTGTATTAATTTCTTTCTTGTGCTGAACACAAAACAATATATTTTTTGGTGAATCTGGGGAACCAAACAGTTGCTGGTCCACATTGATTATGATAGTAGGAAAAATATGTTAGTCGCCGAGGATCAGGAAACTGTTTGGTTTTCCTTGTTCCTCAAAATAGCGTTTACGTTCAGCAAAAGAAAGAAACTCACGTAGGCATTTAGCAGACACTTTTATCCAAAGCGACTTACAGCGCATTCAGGCTATACATTTATTGTCAAGTATGTGTGTTCCCTGGGAATTGAACCCACAACCTTTTGCACTGCTAACGCAATGCTCTACCACTGAGCCACAGGAACACTAATAAAACAAAAAAACACAGAGAAAATCACTCACTATTCTTGACTGAAAAACTTCAATATAGTTTCTTTAGGAATAAGTCTATATACATTTTTATTTTTACATTTGTTCATTCAGTTTCTTGAATGCTCCTGCTAAATACACCTATTGTACCTGGAAATATAGCACTGTTTGGTTTACTTGTATATTATGTGTATTTGTATTCTGTGTCTTTGTTCTTATTTTTTAATGAGAAAGATACATTTTTTATCTTTGCCGACTTTGGCCTAAATTGGCCTTTGACCATCATGGCCTCCTAATCATCCCCATACACTGATTAGCTTCATCACTCTGTCTTCTTTCCACCAGTAAGCTGGTGTGTGGTGGGCGTTCTGGTGCAATATGGCTGCCGTCGCATCATCCAGGTGGATGCTGCACATTGGTGGTGGTTGAGGAGATTTCCCCACTTCTATGTAAGCGCTTTGAGTGCCCAGAAAAGCGCTATATAAATGTAACAATTATTATACAAATCTTTTTTCATCTTTTTTTTGTTACCTTGAAAGGCTTTATAATAGGGAACTTAATTTGGCTGTACTGCTCAGACAACTTGCAAAATAGTAAAACCAACATGTCAAAGAATGGTGATAAAATCAAAAAAGTTTTTTTGATATT
Organism: Oxygymnocypris stewartii; assembly: GCA_003573665.1. NCBI lineage: Eukaryota > Metazoa > Chordata > Actinopteri > Cypriniformes > Cyprinidae > Oxygymnocypris > Oxygymnocypris stewartii. The sequence continues at coordinate 19,470 of QVTF01005935.1, read as the reverse complement.
ATATTTTTTCCATATCGCCCACCCCTAGCTGCAATGAGTGGTTTTTAGTGAGCAGCCAGGCAGTTTCCACTTTATTAGCAGTTTAAAGGTAACTTTTTCATCATTTACACACTATCTATCTATCTTATACGTTTTATAATGAGAATGATGAACAGGAGATCTGTGTTTTAAATTTGTAATTCAACCAGATAATGATAATTCCCTTTATGAGATCAGACGTTTTGATGCTTAATTTAGATCAGTGTACGAAAGTTAACTAAATTACATCCATCAGTATTGGATCTGACATTAGTAATGGGTATTTTGTTAGTGATTTTGACTCTGATAAAGACAACAACCTTCCTCCCTTATCCAGAGAAGGCATGGTAGTTTGCATTTTAGCGCGATAGTCAGAAGTTCTGGTAAAGCTCCTTTGATATATTATAATTGTTGTTTGTGGGTGTTGCATGCTGTAGTGGCTTCCTAATGACATTTTCTTTAGTTTTTCAACAATGGTATAACTATCTCTTTCTCTGCTCCCCATTTTCTTTTAGGTACTACAAAGGATTTTCACAGAAGTTTGTGGCATTGCTCTGTGATCAGCTCCAGACAGAAGACTCTTAATGCTGATACCCATGAGTCCCCTTCATCATCATGTGCTGCCACACTTGCTACTCTGTGAGGTAAGAAGATGTTTCCTGCTGCAGGCTCTTCTTTATTGTATGACTCCATTTATTTATTTTCCCCTGTGGTTTTTGTGTTTTAAATCAGGATCTGTCATATTTCCCAGATGCTTTTGTGAAATTAAACTGCTGGTAAATGTTTGGAACGCTCTATTCGCTGTTACCAGACGGTCACCTCTTTTTCAAAGACTGACTCCATAGCCAACTACATTAGTAAATACTGCAATTTTTCTTTACTTCCTCCACCTTTGGCTGTATTCTCATAGGCAGAGAATGAGCATACAGCAACCTTGATTACCGAAGCCCAGAAATTAACCTTTAACCCTGCGCCTGAGACAGAGACAGACCTACGCAATCAGCGGGTTTCCTGTCTCATAATTATTGGCGCTTGATTGGTCTGTCAGAGACCAGAGACCCTGCAGCTCACCTCCACTGTTCCACTCCGCATTAATGACCCACGACATATGAGAACCGTGTTTACATGCAGAACTCCATACCGCCACATCGAGGGGATTACCGTTGGGATTTTCTCAGGTACTTATGGGCTTTACTTTTGATTAGACTGTAGTGTGAGTTTAGATGTCGCTCAGAGGCATGGGTCAATCAGTGCATGATGTATCGAGTCCTATGGACCTGGGGTGTTTACATGGGGCTGGTGAGATGACTGGCTGGAGGGAGGGGCTGTTCCACTCAATTGCAGCCACATGTTTGCAAAGGATGTGGAGCTGAACGAGGCCGTGTGATCTGCCAGACTTTAAACAGGGCCTTCGCCTGTGGGCAGCTCTAAAGTTTTCCAGCGTGTTCCTCCAGCCTCATCGTTACTGTGGTTTCTAGGCAAACACACTACTCTGTTGCCTTACAATTTCGCATTCATAAACTGCACTCGGGCTGCCTGAGATTCCCATAAATTGCTCAGACAAATCCGTTCTTGTACTGACTTACTCTAACACACAGACCACACACATATAACTAAGTTACACTGAGATGGGGCATGGAATATTTCATATGTGCTGGCTATCATTTGCAAAAAGCAGAAGCAGGACAACTTTCAAACATGCACATGAAGCATAACAGAAAGTGACATTGTCAACTAACTCGGGTTTTTGTCTGTATTACTTTGACCACGTTTGTATTACTTTGTTTTATGTGGTCTTTTCGTCTATTTTGACCTGTTTATATGTATCTAAATATATTTTTTTGGGGTAGGAGTGCCTGTTAGGGCTGGGTACCGAAACCCGGTATTTAATCGGTCTCGGGGCTAAATTATAAAAGACCGGAGTATCGATAAGCTCTGACGTTAACGGTTCTGTTATCGGTACTGGAGAAATTAAGAAAACACACATACATTTATTATTGCTCTATATATACATATTATCTTGCAAATTCTATCCCGCCAGAGTCAACAGCTGTTTTTATATGCAATAATATTCAAACTCTTGTCTATGATGCATTTTTGCTATTCCCAAATCAGAAGCGAGATCGCTCACGTGGATGAGTTCAGCACGCGCAACATGAAAGCCCTGTTTATGATAGAAGATAACTAACCATTAAAACATGCTTTCACTTTAGGCCTGTGGCTGTTATATTAAACTGAGTTTATTTAAAGTTTTTTTTAGCTTCTAAAGATTATAGCCGTGTTTCTTCTAGCACAACTTCCTTCTCTTCACAGCGGCGCGCATTCGTTCCTCCCTGACCAAAACTTAACGTCAGAATCAGATCAATCATCTGTCGATTGTTGTAAAATGCCGTCTTTACAGTTACTAAATTGCTGGACTTGTTTGATAATAAAATGTTGAAAGTACAAGCCACACGAGAGACGCTGTTCCCCAGGCTGAAGTGTGTGTGTGCGTGTGTATGTGTGCGTGCGTGTTTGTGTGCGCGTGCACGGCGCGCTCCAAAACAGACAAGCAAATTACACTTTGAGCTTCGGGCGCGTCCAAACGATCCAATACACACACAATATGTAAAAACGGACGGCTTGGAGAGTATTCACTTAAAACAGTTTATATCTTAAAGTGAACGAGAACAGTTGGGAGAAAATTGTGTGTCAATATTTTGTCTTATAGTGACAGATTGGAGCTTCTTCAATGTTAATCAAAGAACAAAATACAAAGACAAAATCACTCACAGCTCTTAATCTGAATAAAGTAATAGCTTTAATAAGCATTAATCTATCAATATATACAGTGAAAACTATGCAGTGTTCATTTATATTTGATCACTTTTAGATTTATTTTGTAGCTATTATTTACCTGAACATTAATGTTAGTAGACCATCATAGATAAATGAAAGCATTGTTTTTTTTGTTTTTTTTTTGTACATTTGTTTTATGTTATGACAAATGGTATATTTGTCAGTTTGTTTAACTTTGTTTCTTTGTTCATGTTCTTACTGTATCTTATATTATGTATATAAAACACTAAAAATGCCTGCACACTGGTGCATTTACAAATTGATGTTTTATATTTATTTAACATTTCAGAATATAAAGCCATGTTAATTAAGCTGCTAATCTATCATAGAAATATATATTTCATACATATATGTATGTATGTATGTATATATGTATGCATATATATAAATAACAAAAAGTACCGATAAGAATACCGTTAAAGTACCGGATCGATAAGCAGTATTGATAAGAGTAGTAATACCGTTAAAACCTTAACGATACCCATCCCTAGTGCCTGTAGTGCAACTGTAGCTAGACAAAGACCAGCTGCACTGCTAGTTGTTGGATGTTGAACTGGCATGAATTCAGTTGGACTAAATGGTTTACATTTTAAAAAGTGTCCAGATGTCACTCTTTCACTGAAGAACAAAGGCTTTTACTGTTTTTCCTGGTGCTGTAATTGGGTAAAAAATGGTATTGTCAAGTTGTAAAATACCATATTTAGTAGTTCAAATGATTGGCCTATTTGTGGAATATTAAGAAAGGTTGATTGACCTATTGGCACAGCTCATCTAAAATGGAAATCCTGTCATCATTCACTCATTCTCATGTTGCTCCAAACATTTATGACTGTCTGTCTTCTCTGGGCACAAAATAATATTCTGAAGATTCCTTACATTGAAAGTCAATGACATTAGTGTTGTTTTGGATCCCTTTTGGGTCAATGATCCATTTAGAGGCATGGGGATTTCTTAAAAATGTGCCCTTTTAATTCTCATACTCTGGACTTGTTTACATGTCCTTGCCCTGATCCGTCCAAGAACCCTTATGCTGATGTTTCCATTTATACCAAACCGCCTCTACAGGGCAATGAGATCTAAAGCTTGCCACGGACGATAAATCCTCTTTATCATCCCACAGCAATGGAATTTGTGAGCGGGTAGTGGAAAATACAACACCTCTTTCATTTGTCATGCCCTAATGCCTTTTGATTGACAGCAACTCAAACCTTGGCGCTTGAAAAATCACCCCACAGTTATAAGAGATCCAGCGGTGTCGTAGTATGTCTCTCCAGTCATGTGGATCAGAATGAAAAAAAATGCATCTATTTAAACACCTTGTGGCAGACATCTTGGTTTGTAAACTTATGCAGGAACAGACATTCTGGCAGCACAAGCTCTGCAGAGTGTGAAAATGATCCGTTTGATACAGAGGAACCTCCTGCCGCAGCCATTAAGCATCCTGCCTAGAGAATTGGAGACATCAGAGAGCCCTGCATGAAGTGCACTTTCATGCTTTGCTCATCAGGGCAACGTCCTTCTGCTCAAAACAATTTGCACTTAGTGTTTTTTGGGGAAGGGGGCAATGTCACATTCAGTTGCCAGCTGGATGACATGTGTTTCTATACACAGAGGGACTAGTCACTTAGTAATATGGATTTTGTTCTCTGCATCCAAAAATAAATTGGCTTGCTGTGGTCCGCACTGTAGTCTGTGATCTGATAGACAGGATTGCACGCTCTAGGATGTGTAGATTAGTGAACTTGAATGACTGTCCCTGGGTTAGAGAAGAAACACTACTTTCTAAATTAAAAGTTGTAGACAAGAATAAAAAATTGATGGAGAGAATAGAATCCTGAAGAGATTTCAGTTTCTGTTTCCTGTTTCATTTTCTTCTACCCCCCAAGTATTTCGAGTTTTGAAAAATATTCTAGTTTAGTCTGTTATTACAACAGAAATGTTAAGATAACTTACAATAGGGATATATCGTAGGTTGTCCTTAATTATTCATGAATACACTAGAATTAAAATAGATGGTAGATTTTTTGAGGGAATATTATGTCAACTTGGTGTTTATCTTAATAAAAGCTCTGTGTTATGTCAGCCATTTTGGCTTTTTTAAAATAAAGTACAAATATTGCAATACCAAAGAAAAGTGTACAAGACGAAAATAATTGATGGTGGTCACATGACTGGGCCTGGAATTTATTGTAGGTACAGCTACACTACTGTTCAAATGTTGGGGGTCAGTAAGACACCTCTCTCTATCTCTCTCCCTCTCTCTTTCTCTTTCTCCCTCTCCCTCTCATGCAAACCAAGGCTGCATGTGTTAGATCAAAATTAAGTTAAAAAAAAAACTACAATATATGTTACAAAAAAAAGAAAAAGTTTTCTCTTTGGATACATTGTAAAATATATTTATCTGATTTATTTATTCTCATCACAGTTGAAACCCATTCAGCTTGATGCTGCTTAATATTTTTGGGGAAACCATAATATTAAGTTAAAAAAACATTTGTTTTGAAAACAAATCTTTTGTAACATTATAAATGTCTTTACTGTCACTTTTGATCAATTTTATGTGTTCTCTGTGAATAAAAGTATGCATTCTTAAAAAATCGTACTGACCCCTGTACCTTTGTTTGGTAGTCTAATATATAATACGAAATCTGTCCAATTTCCCGCAGAGCTGATCTGTGATTGTTGAACTGAGCATGGATCTTCTGTTTGTGTTGTCAGAACTGAACCTCCCAACCATATGTCTCCGTGACGTGAAGCCCTCTCTGGAGAGCGAGGGCTACATTTGGTCGTGGAATGTGCTTGGAGCGTGTGCATCTCCTTGTAACAAAGCCTTATTTCAGCTCAATGTTGTAATTACAGGCTAGAATGAATCTAGCCGTCTTGTGAACCCACAGCAGCCTCTGCACAAGTTGCCCAGGATCTGCTCAGGGCTTGTAACCCCAAGCAGTGTTTACAGCAGTAAATCTGAGCCACCAATAACACAACATCTCTCAGAATATTTACTTACTTTTAGAAAAGTTTGTGTCTTCTATGTGAGGAATCTTATGTTTGTGAAACTAGATTGTGTGTAATGGGCCGCTAGCATTAGCAGGGTCCTCGCCGGTTGTTGAAGACTAGATAGAGGGACTCGGTCAGTCCTTAGCGCAGCTTGTAGTCTGCTACTCCTCTAGGACATTTGAATCGATGGGATTTGGACTTGCCATTTTTTCTCCTAATAAGAGAAAGTGGTTGTGACCAGTTGCATTTCTGTACTGAAAGGAAAACCCAGCGAATCAATGCATTCACTATTTCAGTAAGTAGCAGCAGGGTTATTGTATTTAAAAACTAAGATGAAAACTGTAAAATCTCAATTAATTGAACTTAAAAGTAAGCAAAATATAAAAACCGTAATCAATATGTAGTTTAAATGTAACTCAGTGACTGTGCAATATCCAATCTTGCTGCCCATTTTGATAAACAACAGCGTGTGATCAAGGTTTAAACAATCATAGTCATATTCAATTAAGAGTGAACTCTTAAAAAGTACCAAACATTTATTCTACTGCTTTTATGTGGCAGTAAAATTTTGCTAGTATCATTATATCACTTTGAAGAAACACAGGATGATCTTGATTACTGTTTCAACATGGGCTTTACTTCTTTGCATATGCTACCAGTCAAACATTTCTTGTGATCTTAAATACCTTTCGGGTGCTATGGAGTGCCTATATATACAACTTACAATCGTATATTTAATTATCAAATCAATATAATGTTAGTAAACCGAACTCTTTGAACTACCAAAATCTTGCCTTTAGATTGTACAGATAACCATTATAATAATAAGATGGTTTTGCAATTGAAAGCCATATGATGATTCAGCGTTTATCATAAGTGGTCTATCCATAAAACAAGGCCCGTACTCGTGTATAGACAGTTTACTACTGATAACCAAAATAAGAAGAAACAAACTATTTATACAAAATACAATCATATGATGCTACACAGGGATTTCTGAATTGTCTATATTCTGTTTTTCATAAAAAAATACTTCATAGTTTCTACTTCCAAAAATATAATGTTTTAATTTTTCACTCTATTTGTTAAGGTTACAAAGTTAATTAACATCATTTTGAGTTATTCCGTTTTTTTTATGATTTTGCTTTTACTGTAATATGTGAAAGATGCTAACAATAGAAATTTAGTATAGGTGTGCAAACTTTTGACTGATAGTGTATGGCAACCATTGACATGAATTTAGATAGTTTTGTTTTCATCCAGACTCTCAATACTAAATTCAGGTAAATAGAGCACAGAAGGACCCAAGGTACCATTACTACTGGCTTCCACGTGGTGGTGATAGGTAGAGCAGGATGACTATGCAACACAATCATCAGTGTGTTCTTGAACCCACGACTATCTGGATAGAGCCTGCGTCTGTTGCCACAAACCTCCGCCGCTCATTTCCTTCCTTTCAACTCTGCACTTTCCACTCGATTTCTCTTTTGTAGATGTTCCCACAGGAAAGATTCATTTTTACCCTCCTGGTATCAAGTCAGATACCATCAGTCTTACTAAATTCCCATCTTATTTCCCAATAACCCCCTTTTATATTTCCATTAGAGTGTTGTGTGTCTCTTGAGGGTTGTTCAGACATTCCGATAAGCTGCAGATACAAACCAAGATGGGATGTAGAGTGAGAGAGAAAGCGACGGGCAGGCTGTGAGAGGGCTGTGCTGATAGCAGAGCATGACTGAGATGTTGGAAGAACTGCGGCCAGCAGGGAATGATAGATAGAGGAGGACAGAGAGGGGGCAGGAGGACAGGAGAGAAGAAGTGCAGCAGGAGGTTTGGAAGGGGAGTGCTTCTGCAGGAACGTTTCAGTATTCTTATGGTAATCCAGCCTTGGATGAGCCTCAGAAGCAGCCAAGCAACAATGAGAGTGGAAGCCAGGAAGTCTTGCTCTCCCTGCTGGCCGGCGTGACTTGAGAGGCAGGCGAGGCGCTGGGCTGCCTGCAAGGAGGGGCCCCCAGGAGGGGCCAGGGAACGCATGCCAGCACACATCATCCACATACCACATTCACTCAATCTACGAGTTAGAGAGCATGGTCGGCGCTGGTTGATGAAAGCATGTTTGTGTTTGTTTGCATGCTTTGTTGTGAGCGGGACTTTCTTTAGACTATTTAGAAAAGATAGACAACATTTCAGTACCTTCATCATTGTTAACACCGATTTGGTGACGGTTCTTTTAAGAGATTCTGATTACAAATACCCATATTAGTTATCTGCAGATATTATCTGTTATCTAACAGTTAAATGAATTTAAATAATGATAATTAAGTTAAATAAAAACATTTAAGTTAATCTTTAAGATATAGCATAAATTAGCAAATTAAGTGAATCTTAATAAAGTTAGATAAAATAAAGTAAAAAAATTTTTTTAATTAATTCTAAATATTCTTTAAAATATCAATATATTTAGTTAATCTAAGATAATAAACAAGTTCAATTCATCTATAAAATGTATTAATAATTTAGTAACCCAGCTAAATGTGATCTTTAGCAAATCTCAAAGTGAATATTAATTTCATATATTTTCACACAATGTTGTGATGCCTAAACTTCCTTAAAGCTGCAGTCTGTAACTTTTGTATGTGTTCAAAATGTATATAAGCGAGTACACCATGAATCCATTTTCCAAACCGTGTTTTTGGCTTGTCCTGAATCACTACGGTACACCTATAATAAGATTTATATTCAGACTATTTAGACTGGTTTGGGTAGGTACCGTTGCAGAGTAGCCAGTACCTGCGTGAGTCATCATATATGAACAGAGGAGAAGTAGCTTCGGCTGCAATGTTCTTCCGCAAGATGCACGCAGTTCTGTATATTAACCACAGAGCGCCAACAGTTATGGACTGCAGCTTTAAAGTATTTAAAACGAGCCTATTTCAATTTTTTGTTTTATTTATTTATTTATTTTTAGGATTATACTATTTAAAAAATACATAAAACAACTATATATTAAATTGGGTTAATTTTAATATTAGTGCATCTCTAATTCTGAATAGGTGTTCTTTGGTGTTGGTCTGTGGTTTTCTTTTCTATGTAAAGCTCAGGTTTTGTATGCGTTTCTTTAGTGTGTGCACTCGATCAAGGCCACAGACTTAACAGGATATCTCGGGTGATCCCTTTAGCTGTTCATCTCACCTGCCTTTCCAAAACCTGTCTGAAACGGGATGTTTGGCATCTTGCGGTTATCCTTTTCTTCTATGACTGAAAAAACAAAGATATTCAAAGGTGCTGTCAAAGCAGCATTATCTTTGGGGAACGAGGGACACGGCTGGCTCTGTTCTTCCTCAGATTTTGTCTCCAGAGTGACTTCCCCTTTCAAGCATCATATGATTGAAGACTGTGGGAATGCCTTCCCAGAAACCACATGCCATGCCTCAGTGATTTTGCTATAAGGTGTGGTCATTCTATATGGTGGCTACAGTGATTTACCTTTCCCCCACATCTTTCTGGTCTTTCATCCATTCAAAGTAAATTAATGAGGAGCTTTCCTCTGAAAAAATGCTCATTGAGACTATAAATTATGCCATTTAGCACAGCTCTATGGCATCTTTGCCTTCTGATTTAATGGTGGTCCATCTGCTGCAGAGATTTGCTTTGTGCCAGTTTCAACTGATATGTTATTGATATTAAGCTGTGTGTCAATGCACATTCACATCTGTAGCAATTCTTAACAAGAGCAAATTGATTTTCCAAACCATGTCTTCATGTGATTTTTAGATCATTTCTTTTGAATATAATTGTTTTACCTTATTTCATGTGTTGTGTGACTGTGGTGGGGTGATCTTGTTCACAGATGTGAGTGTAAGTGTAAGTGACCTCATGCTAAGATTGTTCTTTCTCTGTCAGCACACTCTACTGTCCTTAGGCCATGAAGCTTTCCACACAGACTAGTTTCAACATGCTTTTACCAGTCTTCATCTTTATCTCTCCTAAGGCATATTCACACCAACAGCAAAACCAACAGTGAATTGTTTATTCTGTTACTTACAGGCTTTAATATAATATCCCTCCATCTGACTGGATGGATGCTTTATACACTTATTATACATGTATTAGAAAAACTGAGTGTAAATCTTTGTTAGTATTTAGCAGTGGTGAAATATTTAATATATAATAACTTTAATTGTAGTAATCATCGTCTTAATAATAATACAATTCATTGCACTTTCTGTGAAAGTTGCACTCTAGTTTATTTTATTTTCCAGGAATGGTATGAGTTGTTGAAACCTGTTGTAGGTCCTATCTCTCCATCCCCTTGCCCTGTTTTCCTGTGTGAAGCGGGACCCAGTCCTGTCTTAAGGGGTCCCTGTGAGCCAGAGGAAGCCCCGCCTTTTGTTTCCCCATTACCCAGGAGTCATGGAAGTGTGAAAAGTAGGGCGCAGGTCGGGGCTCTTTGTCCCCTCGGCCAAATGAAAAGTGACAGACACCGGCCCCCTCTCTGTGCCTGTTAATTCAGGCCCCAGTCCCGCAGAGCCTCTGGGAGCCACTAATTGCATCGAGACAAGCAGGAGCTACGAGGAGAGCAGACACATTATGTTATTAACGCTGGACAGAACCCAACACCAGCCATTTTGAACGGGACACTGCTTAAATGGATAGTTCACCCCCCCAACAAACAAAACTCTGCCATCAAGTCCCTTTCAAACTTGTGTGACTTTCATTCTTTTGCAGAACAGAAAAATGGTTTTTGGTGACCATTGAATCCATTGTATGAAGGGAAAAAATGTTTGGAACAACATGAGGTTGAGTAAACAATCCAGAATCTACCTTTTTGGGTAGAACATCCCTTTAACCAACCTTCCAAGTCTCGAGAGCCGTAATCTCACAGCTCTGCTGATACGGGGGTCAGGGGTCAAGTTACAGCACTAAGATGGAAGTGCAAAGGAATTTGAATACCACTCCATTTTTCTCTGTCTAGCTTGCTTTTGCGACTCAGAAAGGAAACATGTCACGGTGATGGTTTTGAAACATTAATTGTGTTCCTCTCTCTTCATTACAGGGTCTTAAACAAGAGGAGGCTGTAAAGAGGCCTTGAAGTCTTCAATCACACTCATATACTCTTCCTCAGTCTACTCGCCTTCACCGCTCATTGGGCCACTTCGTTTGTCTCAAAAGAGTACGGCAAAACAAAGACCGCTATATAGTTTCGGATCTCAGCCAACATGATAAAAAACACTTCCATGGTCATCGTGTTTGCCGTTTTGGGAGCTGCCTTCCTTCTCTCACTGTCAGCTGAGGGTAAGTTGGTTTCCTTATAGTAAAGTGTCCTACACTTGACCATTGCTTCCTTTTTCAGCGGACCAAGCAGACGCTTGGCAGTAGCCGCAAATGTGTCTGTTTTGAATCACAAAGCCCCTATAGCAACATAAATGTGTTTTTTGTGTTGGTTTTCGTTTGAGTGAGGGAAGAAGGCGAGGAACTGGAGATGACTGGAAGGGTCATCTGTTTTTGTTTCAATCTGGATGCCACAATAGAATGCAGCAGCCATTTATAATACAAAGCAGACTGAGACAGCAGGATAATTTATTTTGCCGTATTTGGATGATGGCCCAGTGTTTGCAGAAGCCTTTTTTAATGGAGGATGGCTTTTAAAAACATTTTAAATGGCCTCACTTTTTATTCTCATCAGGCCCCGAAAGCTCAGAATCTGTCTCTTCACATTTGCAATGCATTAGCAAACAAACACTGTCTGCTAGGGATATCCATCTGAATTACATTATTTAATTTTATTGATACGATGGCCTTCTGATCTTCTCTCATATGGGTCTGCAGTAATGGAGGACTTTGCCCTCCATTTCAGGTAAATGCAAACAATAAGGAACTGCACACTTTTTTTCTCTCAACTGACTCCACTACATCAGAATGTAACAGACTGCATTAGAGACTGTTGTGTGGCATTCACGTCAACATTAGGTATTCATACATTCACTCAGCAGTAGGCATGTAACGATTAACCGCGAGCCGGTTGAAAATCGATTCAAACATGCGGCGAGATTCAAATCAGTTGAGATGCTAAAAAAATCATGATTCAGTTAGGGGTAGGAGTTTATATGAATGCTGAGGGAGCTTACTGCCTTTAGAAAAGTTTAGATGTAGGGGTGTGCGATTATTTATAAAAAATTATATATTTTTTTTTGATAACGATAATTAGGTAATATTTTGCAGTGTCTTGTTGTGCTGATATCTGACTACTGTGGACAGCTGCAGTTTTTGATATTCTTCACATTTATGCATTTAGCGGACGCTTTATCCAAAGCGACTTACAGTACATTCAGGTTATACATTTTTTCAGTATGTGTGTTCCCTGGGAATTGAACCCACAACCTTTGCGCTGCTACGCAATGCCTCTACCACTGAGCCACAGGAACTCTCAGGGACTCACAGAATCTTCATATTCTGTGTGGTCCGTTCACACCCAGTGATTAATTAATCTTTTCATTTAAGTTTAAAAAGATTTTTTTTCTAAAAGTGTACATCTTTTGAGTCAAATTGTTACATTTAACCAGTCAATTAAGATAATACACGTTTAGGCTGTTACCAAACAAATGAGACCAGTATCGTCAAAATTATTATTTGCAGAAGTTACATCTGAAGGTGTTTAGAGGTATTTTACACACTAATGCACACTAATGCATGTTTAATGCAAGCTCAGAGGGACACGGAGTGCTTTAACCAGTTACAAATTCATAATTTCTTGACATTTTAAACATAAAACATTGAATACGGATATATAAAATTATACAAAACATTTAAATAGACTTTAAAATGTAAAATTAAAAACCACCAGTAGGTGGCAGAAATTCCACTGTTAATAACATGAGTCATTGCGACTGAAACAGAATCATTTAACGCTTGATTCATTCAGGAATGAATCACCGTCGTGTTGCTCAGAGACGCAAAACTGTGCTGTAGCTGTTTGGAATATTTTTTGTCTGCAAAATGCAGCAAAAACATGCAATATGGTGTCTAAAATGTAAGTATCTTAATATTAACTTATTGTTTATTTAACTTTGTATAAAATCAATATCACATTTGTAATCATGCTTATTTTTGAAGAAAAAACGGTACTCTTCGTGTGATTTTTAACTATATGAAATGTAAATATATAAATTTTCTGCCCCCATATCTTGAATTTTGCGATTATTCTTAATGCAGTTTAATCGACTGAATCATGCAGGTGAAAGAACACACTCTAAATGCGCACGTGCAACTGTTTAACCCGCTTCATCACCACGTAGACTAATGTAAGCGTGAACTCCATAACATAGGTGCTTTGTTGGGTTTTTGCTAAATAATCGATATTGTCAAGTTGCACATCGTTAAAACAATTACGATATTAACGCAGACGATATATATCGCACACCCTTATTTAGATGATATTTTTTTATTTCATCTTGCCTCTGTATAATGCATATTAAAGGTCAAAAGGGCAGCGCTCCTTGTTTACTAGTGATGTTCGAATCGTTTGATTGAACCGGTTGAACCAGTTCACAAAATCAAACTGAATCGTTTAAAACGGTTCGCATTTCCATACGCGCTAATCCACAAATTACTTAAATTATTCAGGTGTATTACACTCCCTTTGAGGCGAAATGTGTTTAAGTGCCACCTGCTGGCCGAGAGTGAATCTGCGTCAGTTTTTTACTTCAAATTTCGATCTATTCGATCAAATTTTATCTAATTTTGATTTTTTTTAATGCCATGTTGTATGTATACAGCATCTTGTTTGAATCATGATTATAATGCAGGGGTTTTCCTCTCATTTTAAATGGAAAGAGAACAGACAAAGCCTTATTTTGCTTATATGAAGATATTTATTTTATTTGTGATATTTCTTTGATTTGGGGCTTGTTTTAAAAAATTTATTTTAGTTTTGTTATTTACATTTATATTAGAGAAATATTTTGTTATTTAGCAGATGCTTTTATCTAAAGTGACTTACAAATGAGGACAATAGAAGCAATCAAAATCAACAAAAGAGTAATAATATGCAATAAGTGTAATATTATTATAGTGTTATAATTTCAATTTCACAAAGAGAAACGTGCAGCATTTCGTCCAAGCAAAAATACAAGGATATATTTCATTTAGAATTATCTTAAATCTCATTTATTCAAATAAATTCTTAAATCGAATCGTGAGTTGAGTGAATCGTTACATCCCTATTACCTTTGGGGGTAATACATGTCTTAGGACTGAGGTGTGAAGAGGCCGTTTGGGGTCACATTTGGCTTTGTACAGAAACAATAGTTTGGGTGATTGATTTGAAACTGTGTGTTCGTATGTTAAGGAGAGGGATGGGGGAAGAGTGTGTCAATTGGCAAGATTTTAGATGTGTGTATTTCAGGTAAATGCTGTTTTTCCTCTAGAGTTTTACACTAGTATTTTAATGAAGGCAGGGTTAAGGTTAATGTGTTAACATTGACAAAGCACAGAAAACTGTTTATTTCTCAAACTAGTTGATGTTTGGGGGAAAAAAATATGTAAAATGAATTTAGATATGATACATTTGTTGATAAATTATTCAATTAGTTAAAGGCACAATACCAGTCAAAAAACTTGGGGTCAGTAAGATGTTTTAAGAGGTTTTGAAAAAAAGCCTCTTATGCTCACAAAGGCTGCATTTATTAGATCGAAATACAGTAAACGTAATAATGTCAAATTACAAAACTGTTTTATATTTAAATTTTTAAGAATACTTTATTCTTGTGATGGCAAAACTGATTTTTCTGAGAGCCATTACTCCAGTCTTCATAGTCACAAGATCCTTCAAATTTGGTGATCATGGAGCATTCTTATTATTAATGTTGAAAATAGTTGTGCTGCTTAATATTTGTAATGATTCATTGATGAATATAAAGTTCAAGAGAATTGATGAAAATAATTTTATTTGAAATAGAAATGTTCTGACATTTTAAACGTCTTTACTGTAACTTTTGATCGATTTAATGTTCCTGTGGCTCAGTGGTAGAGCATTGCGTTAGCAGCACAAAGGTTGTGGGTTCGATTCCCAGGGAACACACATACTGACAAAAAATATATAGCCTGACTGTAAGTCGCTTTGGATAACAGCGTCTGCTAAATGCGTAAATGTAAATGTATCCTTTCTGAAATATAGTATTAATTTCTTTCACTTCCAGGTTAATCAGAGTTTTGCGGAATGTCATTTTGTTTGAAAAATACACACTGTGTAACAGCATCTGATGATTATAGATAGCTGAAAGCATAACCAAAAATAATTAAAATAGCTAAAATATTCATAACAAACGTGTCGGGGATGCATAGAACTTCGTCACTTATGGGTGCAGTTCAGTTGAGAACCGTGCCGTGTTCTGTGGAGATTTTTGGGCTCAGATTTCATGTAAGCTTAGCTATGAGTCAAAGTATACTTTGTTACGTAATATTTTGTTATACAGTCAACAGTTTTCCAGGCTACAAAACATCACTCAGCAGTGTTGTCGTGGTCCACCCTTGTTGCTAAAAACAGTAGATTCACTGTTTACGTTTGAGAGCTGACTACTGATGTCATGAGGTCTTACTATCTGTTTCGTTTAGTTCCTTAAAGTTTATTTTATTTTTCCAAGTGCCTCTCTATTTTAGGCAATGGTATCGTTGTATTCATAAACTCTGTCTATTCTTGGCAACAGAAATGCCTAGGGAGTGAGAGTTTCCTCCCATCAAGAACTAGAGACGCTATGGAGTCTGGTAGAAGAAGAAAAAAACTGATCGAAAGAGATTAAGAAGTTTAAATCAGTATGTCAAAGCTCACAACCCCATTACCTCCTTTTAGAGATACGCTCATAATTTTGTATACAAAAGGAAATGACCAGGCAAATTAATATCTCTGGGGTGCAAATACATTTTAGAAACTTTACTTTCCTCTGTTGTTTTTGTCACTGCACTGACCACAATTTTAACTTTACAATTATTTGGAGTGCTCACTGTCTGCTTCTTTGCCTAGTTTAGCCTATTTAAAATATGTCTTCCTTTCTGCTGTTACCTCCCTGTAAAGGAACAAAAGAAGAAATGGGTGCTGGCAGCAATTTCTTCTCACTCGTAAAGTCAACCAGAGCCTTAAAAACAAAGGGTTACTACCCTCGGTCATTGCAAAGGTTCCTGTTAAATGATGAGGGAGACTGGAGTGCAGTGAGAACAAGACAGGGTGAGAGCTGAACTGCAGATGAATGCTGTTGAGCATGTTTGTTTTTTTTAGGTTTTTTATGGAAGCTGATCTGAGGGCAGGTCGACGTCTGACACACAATAATGTCACCTGACTTATAACGCGGCACGTTCCTCTGCGAAATGTCATGTCATTCAACACATTTAACACAGGCCTTCAGTCCTGGAGCGAATAATGAACTTTTTGGAATGTTCTGCCTTCAGAGGAGAAGGTGAGGTTGAGTCTCATGAGAGGTAAACTGGCAGTAAAAAGATCTAGTTACTCGACTGTGGAAACCCAAGCAGCTGAAATATAACAATCAAACTGAGGCATTTTTACTTTCTAGGTTTGAGATCACTGCTTGATTTGTTTTACATCTTTAGTTTGGTTCAATTCTCCTATTCATGATATTTTAGCATGAACGTATTAAAGCTTCAGTAAATCTCAAAATTAATATACTTTTTATACTGTATGTTAAAATGTTGTGATATTTAAATTTAATTGTAGCATTTAAAACTATTTCTGTTTTTTATTTTTATTTATATATATATATATTTTTTTTTAGCATCTAATACAATAATGTAATAAATCTTCAAATCTCAAAGTGAATATCCCTTATTTTCAGGCTGTATATTAAACATTTTGTAATTCTAAAAAATAACTAAAGCAATTTTAAGGTGTAATTTAATAAAAATGTTGCCCATTTATCGATTGTTGGCCATAATTAGAGCCCTATAATTTCCATAATACGGAAAACGCGGACAGAATCGGACGGAATGTCAAATGTATAAATCAAAAGTAGATCAGTACACTTAGATACAAATGAGATATGGTCCAGTGTCTGTGAATATTAAGAAGCAAAAAGATTAAATGAATCCTGCATATCATTTATTCATAAAAGTTTAAATAAATGGCACAGATGCATGGTTTAGTTTACTGCGCAAATACAGAACCGCACACAAGTTCGGTTTAACTTGAAGAAACTGTGACAAAAAATACATTACTTAACATAATGATGATAATACTACTAATACAATTATTATTCAAACGTTATTTTTTAAGGAGTGTTCAATAGAACAATTATTTACCAGAATTTATTTACCAGAAGATTTAAATATACAACACAGTATTTCTGATTTTTTATTTTTTTATTTTAATAAAATGAATTCATTAGACGTCCATTTGATTATAAAAATTGAATGAAACCATTAAAATAGAATCCAGAAAATTAAACATAAAAGGAAATTGAAAAAAGTAATATAGATTTCATAGTGCCTTAAAATGCAATTTCTGTTAAACTTTTAATAAATTGCTGTTATATTGTGTACGTTTCATGATTTCAATTGATAAGACATGCTTTGTTATTAAAATGTTTTAATTTAACCATTAAACCAGAGTCTAGAAAAAAAAAGAATCCAGAAAAGTTAAAATGGGAAAAAAAATCTATTTGAAAAAAAATTAAATGGAATTTGGGGAAAAAAATAAAACAGATTTCATAGGGCCCTACATAATTTTTTTTAATTATATGTTTATTGATATTCACCAGGTTTTTATATCATTACTTCCCTGTGAATGGATTATTATTGGTCTTGAAACAATGTTTTGAACAAAATGCGTGTTGCTTCAGTGATTCTGTCCCTCTGCCCTCATTTCCCATGCTGCACCGCTCTACCACACTGGGCCTCCCGTCCGGGCCCTACTACAGGAAACTCGTTGAGTCTATTGTCGCTGCAGTGAGTTTCCCTGACACTTTAACCATTTCCTGTATTGTGCTGGCTGACAGGTACTGGACTAAATATGCCAAATGCATGCTACTCTCCGGAAATAATCATTAGTGTCTGACAATGAAGGTCTGTGTTGGTGTGCGTGACTGTTTCTTTCCTTTTTTGTAGACCACAGGTTCCAAAGCATTTGAATAGAGGACTCCGTTTAGCTTCTCTACTCTGACATGCATTCACTCTAGCGAGCATGTGTTCAGCGTTGCGGCGCAGGAGCCTGAACTCTCACTTTTACAGCTTGCTGTTAGGTACTTGGCTCTAGAGGTGTCTCGGAGCCCATTAGAGCTTTACTTTCATAAAGGCAGCCAACTTTATTGGTCTGTGTCAGGCAGGCCGTTGTTTTCCATATGTTCCCTTTTTTCCTTCCCCCTCATTCCATTTTTAACAAGCCGGTCTTCAAATAGTGTGGATTATTACGTGTTGGGGGATTTTGCCCTGAAATGGAAGCCAGTGTGATAATTATAATGATCGTTATTAAAGAGATGAAAGTGTATAAATAATAATGGCAGGTTCAGGTTAACTGCCACTTAAAGCTTAAGTCGTTCCTGCCAGCCCACAACCTTTCCGCATTGTTTAGTTTCTTTCTTTTTTTGTAAACGTACAGATTTTAATGAATAACTGGTGTAAGAATTCAAATAATTAAATGTCTCTAATATTTCAGCCTCTCACAGAAGGGCAAACCTCCTACGTGTTGTCCCTCAAGGATACATGATTCACATGTTATTTTGGTGTATCTAATGGATACCCCGTGATGTATTTTGGCACAAGGACATCTTGGAGGATTTTTCTGTTTTTATTTACCCTCTCCTACGTTTCTGCTGCAGACACTGAGAGACTGTCATAAGGACCAGTGTCTTGATTATAGGCTTGCAATCCAAACGCCCTCGTAGAGACTTGGCTGGCTCATTGCATCATTTCCTGTTAAGTCTTGCTGCAGCACTGAGGAATAATAGCTACAACACAGAGAACACATGGAGATCCACAAAGCGTACTACTTTTTAGGTTGTTATTTCCACATTTACATGCAGAACAGCCTCTTTGCGGTCTTGCCGTCACGTTTGTTACAGAAACCAGAAGCAGCTAGCATAGCCTGTTCATGAAGGTGTAAAGACTGTGAAGCACTCATTCCTTGCTTACATCTTGACCAGCCTCGCATTACAGCTTCTGAGCTACCTACTCTACCCTCTGCTTTAATAGGGTCAAACCACAGATGCTCACCCTGGAGATCACAGCTAAAGCTTCTGCCTCAGCTTACACTGACAGTGTTCAAGCAACACTATGGCAAGAAATAGTGACTTTAAAAAATGAATAGACACTTATACCACATTTTAAAAATGTTTCTGCAAGATGTAGCAATATATTAAAACATGGATTTGTAGAAATATAGCACAAGCAAACCTTTCAGATAAAACTTACAAAAAGTTTGTTAGATTTCAAAATATAGATGTGTTGTTGAACATGAAGAAAAGAGGAACATGTTTTGTGGAACATGTTTATAGTTAGTATGATGAACTACAATGGTGGTTATTCTAAAAGGACACATGTTTGAACTTGAAGGAAATTGACTTCAAACATCCATGAAAAATGACTTTGAGACCACGAAAGAAGAAAGTCATTCAGGTT